>CALSCQ010003290.1:0-16047 GCA_943704525.1 Pigoraptor vietnamica | reverse complement strand
GGGGGGGGGACGATTGGTGTTTTGGCGCTTTCAGATTAGGTGTTCACTTCATTGCAGTTTGCTGCGCGCACGTGGTTTATCACGCTTCCGCCTGCGGCTCGTCCGTCTGCGATACCTCGACCGTCACAGTGTTCGGCATTGCCTCCACGACGGTTGCTGCGGGTGCTTCCGCGTCGGCGGCGGGAATGGCGGCCAGTTTCCCTTCCGCAGAGTGCACCCACCCGTGCGACGCCGGCGAGTGCCCTGAGCGGCTGTGGAGACTCGCGTCGCGGTCGCTGCCGGAGTGAAGGTGGTGGTGTACGAGGCCTCCCAGCGCGGGATCGCGGAGGCACATGATCGAACGCGAGACGCCGAGCCCCGACGACTTTGCGCGAACGAGCGAGCCCATTCCCTCCCCGTTTCCGCCGACGATGTGTTCGGGCACGGTTTGCACTTCGTTGACGAGATATGCGATGAAGGACATGGCGAGATAGTGGCGGAGGGCAACGACGACGTTGCCGGCGTTGTCGAAGGTGTCGATCTCGGTCGCCGCGACGAGCGCCTCCAGAATGATGTAGACGACGGAGATTGTAAGCTCTATGAAGAGGAACGCGTACTCGGACCCGAGGACGGCGCGGAACTTTTGCGAGAACGTGCGCAACTCGCTGTGGAACTGTCGCAGGAAGTCGACGATGAGGAGCAGCGCGAAGACGGCGTCGAGCACGGAGAGGTAGACGAGCGTCGATATCCACACGTGGTCGCCCGTGTCGTACGAGACGGCGTCTTCGAACTGCGGCGATTCGGACATTGTGGACACGATGTAGGTGGCGAAGGAGAGAAGGTGCCCGCTCACGATGAACACCCATCCGACGACGACCCAAACGAAGGGCGGGTGGATGATCCGGCACATGGTCAGAAAGAGTGCCGTCGTGTACAGCGTCTGCGGGAATACGGGTTGAATGCTTTGTCAGTGGCGTGTGTGTGCGCGCCTGTGCGACAGGGTCGTCAGATCATCGAGAACGGAGGGGTGCGCGCGGTACGTCAAGGCCAAGAAATTCAAGGGTTCTACAGCGACGACGAGTAGGGTCTGCATGGCCTGGCCGTCGGTGAAGGCTGCGTGTGCGTCTGCCGGTGGACCCACCTCGCTAAAGCCGTAGTTTGCGTGGCAGACGAACGCGGCCAGCTCGTCCTTCCCTTCGAACGCGTCCGTTGAACCGGCGAGAGTGTCGTCGAAGACGCCAACCAGCTGCGAACGGCCACGGAGCCGAGACGGTTGGACGCGCGTTAATAACAGGCGACGGACAGTGTCATGATCACCGGCGCGTAATGCTGGGTTGTCGAATGAGCCGGGAACTGAATGTCACCAACAAAAAAACTTCGGCCGTGCGCTTTCAGTTCCACTCACCCACAACACGATCGAGATGAGCAGCAGCCACAGAACCGCAGCGAGGTAATTCTCCGGCACGCCCTGTTGCCCGGCCGCGTGCTCACTGCTCCCCACGCTGACGCGACGGTGGGTCGGGCCTGTGATCATGGTGACGCTCGTCCTCTTGCCACCCCGGCGCTGGAAGAATGCGACGACGTCCCCCCACGTGAAACGGAAGTGGGCGAGCGTGAACAGGCGTTGCATTAGGATGAGATTCATCAGATCGCACCCGATCGAGATGCCGTTGAGCAGCACGCCATACCACACGGCATACTCCGCCTCCGCCGCAAGTGTCGGCGACGTGTCCGTGTCGTTCCCCGCCAAGCCGGACATCTTCTCTGCTCACCCGAGCCGGGGCAATCAGACTGGTGCCGTCAGACTGAGAATGCTGATTGCCAGCCCCCGTCGTCAGTGTACACTCGCGGGCCGCCGGGCCGGCCGGTTTCAGCGTTCAGTGACCGACGGGCCGGTGCAAACCGGCACGCTCCGGCGCTTCGAACTGGCGCCGGACGGTGAGCCCCAAGTGACTTCGGCCGAGTAGGGTCGATCACCGCGGCGGTCGCGCGCTTTCGGCAACTGCAACTGGCTCGGGTACTAGTTAGGCATTAGTCCCGAGTCCAGCTCGGCTCGCCGTGGATCGCGGCGCCTGACCGTGTGATAGAGCCGGCAGTGCCCGGCCTGTTGACTCGTCGGCCGGGTGGTGCACGCGGGTCGCCGGGCCACGTCGTCCCGTTCGATTTACAGCGCAGACGACTGTCGTTCACCATTCAGCTTCATTCGAGTCTGTGCGCTAACGACTGACTGAGCCGAGTGAAAAGCACGCCTCCGCCGGCTGTTTCCTCTGAAATTAATTAAAGATTGCCTGGCAACCGATTTGAAGAGGCACCAACTGTTATGGGGAACGCCTGGTTGTCACACGCAGTCACCTTTTGCGTATCAACAGTCACCCCGCCCCAAAGTGCCGCCACTCGGCCAATACAAAAGTGCGCACTCTCACTTTCCTCTGCGCTTTTGAGGAATGTGGCGCCGCTGACGTATGTGCGAGAGGACTTAATGCGTAAAATTCCAGACTGCATGAATTTCTTACTGGTTACTGCTGAAGCGACGCGCAAGGGATGGGCGTCCCGAAGGCACCGCAATGTCGAGGCCGTCCTCGTTGAACGGCAGTTGTCGCTGCCGCTCGTTCCACCCGAGACACCTGCCATCGCGGATTAATGCGGGTCAAAATCACATCCGGCAAATCACACACACACACACACACACACACACACACACACCACACACACACACACACACACACACACCACACACACACACACACACACCACACGCACCACACACACACACCACACACACACACGCACCACACACACACACCACACACACACACACACCACACACACACACACCACACACACACACACCACACACACACACACACACACACACACACACACACACACACACACACACACACACACACACACACACACACACAATAATAATAATAATAATCCACCGTAAGGCACAACGAATAAATGGGCGGAGAGGTTCTAAGCCGCAATTGCAGTAACACACACCTGCTGAGGCTGCTGAACCAGTCGGCGCTCTGGTCGCGGCGGTTGACGGTGGGCACGGGGAAGCACGACGCCGTGACGCGGATGCCATCACCCTGGCACAGCTCTTGCCTGTTGCGACCGTCGAAAGACGCGTACGCCATGTTGCGGCTCGTCAAGCTCACAATCACCTGCGAGAGGAACAATACGAATCAGCACGGAATGTTTACGCACAGCTACATGTCCACATGCATGCCGGCATGCACGAACGCGCACGCACGCACGCGCACACGCACACACACACACACACACACACACACACATACACACACACACACCTTGATCTCGACCGTGTCCGGCACAAGGATGGGGCGGAACGAGAGCGTGTGCGGACAAATGGGCGTCAGCAAGATCGCCGGGACCGACGGGTGCACCATCGATCCGCCCGCGCTAACCGAGTACGCCGTGCTGCCCGTTGGCGTTCCCACAATAAGACCGTCGCCCTGCACCGTCGTGACGAGCTTTCCATCGCAATAGACCTCGAGATCGCCCAGGTACGGCGACGGGCCCCGATCAATCACCACCTCATTCATCACCTGTATGGTCCCCGTCCAGTGCGCGTTGGGTGTCATGAACGTGCCGTCGCCCGCCGCCACTGCACGCCCGGCCGGCGTCGTCTCCGCCGAAGGGCTCGAGCTGAGCAGCTCCGACGCCATCTGCCCCAGCGCGTTGCTGTAACGGCGGTGTCGGTGCGGCGCGGCCGACGACGGGGACGTGCCCTGTCCCTCGGCGCCGCTCCCGGCCGCAGGGGCCGCCGCGTCGCGCTGCTTCATAGCGAGAGGCGCAGACGCAGAGTGGCGCATCGCAGCCGACGGAGATATCTGCGCCGCATTCGCGCCAGTGGCAGGAAGGTGTATGTGGTCGGCGTTCGCGGGGGCCTGCGACGAGCACCCGCGGCACGACTGGCTCGTGCGGAATATCTCGCACTGGAGGCGCGCGCGCATGGTGAGGTGGCAGCGACCCTCGAGCAGGTCCGACATGTGCTTTGCGTAGTTCTTGAAGTCAAACGGCATGAGGAAGCCCATCGAGCCCATGTGGAACGAGATCACCGGCGGCACAAAGTGCTGGAAGAGCGACGACGCGTAGAGGATCGTCCCGTCCCCGCCGAGGCACACGATAAAGTCGATCTCGTCCGCCATCGTGCGAATGCAAAACTCGTCGAGCGGGTGCAACTGCTTGAACGTCGGCCCAAAGTCATTGTCGAGGAGGAGCACGTGCTCCTGCAGCACGGTCGTCTCGACGTACACGCGCATGCCCTTGACGTTGACGAGCCACGTCGCAATCTCCTTCAGCTTGCGCGAGACGGTGTAGTCGCGGAATTTCTTGATGATGAGGACGTTCTGCGGGCGCTCGTTCCACTGGAGCTTCACGCCGTGCAGCTCCTTCGACGACTTGCTGTTGTCGGCAGGGGAGGCAAGGGGAGCGATGTCGATATCAGTTTCAATCCTTGGGTGTGCATCCATTAACTTCAGAGGCAAAGTGCGTGAGAAGGTGTATGATCCGCGGGAGTGGCCAGACACGCAAGACATGCACAGAGTTGCACGATGGGCATGCATGCGACGTCGTGTTCGCACGAGGGAGTACGCAATCGAAGACACGAAAGGCATGCAGAGCTGCACAATGGGCGTGCATGCGCCGTCGTGTTCGCACGAGGGAGTGCGCAATCGAAGACACGCAAGACATGCAGAGTTGCACAATGGGCGTGCATGCGCCGTCGTGTTCGCACGAGGGAGTACGCAATCGACGTGCAGTGCGTGAAATAACGGCAGGAAGCAACACGTGATGCGATGGGGCGCAAAGACGCACCGGATTCTGTTGGCTCTGTCGGTGATGGCCGAGTTGTTGTGGCGTATGGAACCAGAGCGACTCCTGCAGCGGCAATGTGTCCAGAAGGGTCAAAGAGCACCACGTGCCTCGTGCATGGCAATGCACACAAGAGGCGCACAAGGGGTCAAACAGAGCACCACGTGCCTCGTGCATGGCAATGCACACAAGAGGCACACAAAGGGTCAAACAGAGCACCACGTGCATTCGTGCGTTGCAATGCACACACGAAGCACACAAAGGGTCAAACAGAGCACCACGTGCATTCGTGCGTTGCAATGCACACACGAAGCACACAAAGGTCAAAGATCACGTGCATTCGTGCGTGGCAATGTACACAAGAGGCGCACAAAAGGCCAATAGAGCACCACGTGCATTCGTGCGTTGCAATGTACACACGAAGCACACAAAGGGTCAAAGAGCACCACGTGCATTCGTGCGTGGCAATGTACACAAGAGGCGCACAAAGGGTCAAACTGAGTACACGTGCATTCGTGCGTGGCATGTACACAAGAGGCGCACAAAGGGTCAAACTGAGTACACGTGCATTCGTGCGTGGCATGTACACAAGAGGCGCACAAAGGGTCAAACTGAGTACACGTGCATTCGTGCGTGGTAGCTGCAGTTCAGCTGCTTCAACTAACACGCTTTCATACAACCGTGAAAAGAAGAAGTAATCCATCGAAAGTCCATCACCAGAGTGAATAGAGCTTCTCCGCATTCGCATCTCCACGCAAGCGCCATGCAGAACCTAAATTCTCTCTCTCTCTCTCTCTCTCTCTCTCTCTCTCTCTCTCTCTCTCTCTCTCTCTCTCTCTCTCTCTCTCTCTCTCTCTCTCTCTCTCTCTCCCCTGCTTCTTTCACACACACACGCACGCGTACACACACACTGCCATGAGAAAATTGACGGAAAGGAATGCACTTACGACGTGAGCACAACGCGCGTCACACGCAGTACCCACTTGAGCGACTCTATGCTGGGACACCCGCAGTCGGGATCAAACTCATCGTCAAGCTCGTCGAAGGGCGTCGACGCGCCTGACTGTGAAGACCCGTTGTTCTGGCTGACAGTACGCGCGTCGCCGCTGCCGTGCTCGGACATTCCCGGAAATTGCAAAGCGTTGAGCTATCGTTTGAGGGCGAGAGGGAATGTAAAACAGAGCCGCAAAGTCGGCAGGTCCTCCTAACTGTCGCACACAGTGCGCGGCTGCGTGGCGCGCCAACGCCGAGATTAAGGAGGAGCTGCCTATAGCAGGTTCTCAGAAATAATGAAAAAAAGGTGATGTGCCTTTCACCTTTTTGTGTGTTGTGTCATATCGATCGCCGACGCAGTTGAAACACCCACGTCTCACTAAACAAAGGGAGGCCTATAATCCCCACCCTACCTCAAACAGTCCAGTACCATTGTGACTCTAACACCCACCTTGTCTTATAATGCCATTCCAAGGGTAACACCCACCTTTCATTAAATGTTAACACTCACCTATTGCGGGTGCGGTCACCGCAAAGTGTCCGCAATTCTCGGCCAAATTGCATTTCGCATGTCCGGACGTTTGTAATAACTAATACTTTGTATGATTAATGTATTACTCTAGAACTAGAAAATAAATTTGTCCAGGTGTTTATTTTCTTTTATTTTAGTCGGATGACGAAAGCACAGGCGCGACTCAGAGATCATCTATTCCCTCGGAGCAGTTCGAACGCTTCTGGCGACATTTGTGTGTGCTGTTTGCGTGCGTGTGCATTTTTACGTGTGTGTATGTGTAATTCGTGTGTAGTACATGCGTGTATGTGCAATTCGTGCGTAGGATCGTAAGTGACTGGTGGATGATCTTCACTCCACGTTGCGTCAAAGTCGCATCCGTCTGCATCACAGCCCTGCTCTTCACCTTCGTCGCTTTGTCGGAACCCTCGCCGCTTGAGCGGTGCGAAGTTGTCACAGCTGTCGGCGGCTATTTGCGTTCCTGGGACGCGAGAATGCCGTCCGCTGACTCGGTGGTGGAGGTGCGAAAGTCGCCCCACGATAATCGCCTCTACCGCTATCTGATGCTGGAGAACGAGCTCAAGGTACGTGCGATCTCGCGTGGTGCATGCGTGTCTGTGCTTGTGTCTGTGCTTTGTCTGTGTCGGTGCTCGTATGCGTGTGTGTGTGTGTGTGTGTGTGTGTGTGTGTGTGTGTGTGTGTGTGTGTGTGTGTGTGTGTGTGTGTGTGTGTGTGTGTGTGTGTGTGTGTGTGTGTGTGTGTGTGTGTGTGTGCGGCCATCTGTGTGCAAAGCATGTTGCGCTTATGACGCCCATATGTTGCGGGGATTGAGAATTGTCCGATTTTCCAGCGAGATGTCATCGCATTCTGCGTTGACGGCTTGTGCGACACCACTACATGCATGCGTCTCACACTCAATGTGTTGCGTGTCTCCAGGTGTTGCTCGTCTCGGATGCCGAAGCGGACAAGAGCGCGGCGTCGATGGATGTCTTTGTGGGCTCTGGCAGCGATCCCGACGGCATCCCCGGCCTCGCGCACTTTCTCGAGCACCTGCTGTTCATGGGGACGGAAAAGTACCCGGAGGAGAACAGCTACAGCGCGTTTCTTGCGGAGCGCGGCGGCAACTCGAACGCGTTCACAAGCATGGGCCATACGAACTACTTTTTTGACGTGCCGTGCGCGCACCTTGAGGACGTGTTGGATCGGTGCGTGTGCGGGGTGTGCACTGCGTTGTGCTTGGCGTGTGTGCGCACGTTGGGTTGGTGTGTTTTTTGAGTGCGAGGGCTTGTTGTGCTTCGCGTGTGTGGTGTGCATCCGTGTGCGCGTAAAGTGCGTATGCTGCATGCTGCGTCTCTCACGCCACAATCTTCTTCTGAGTTACTTTCCTTTGTCGATCCATTTTACGCGCAGATTTGCGCAGTTTTTCATTGCTCCCCTCTTCGACGCCAACACGAAGGACCGCGAGATCAAGGCCGTCGACTCTGAGAACGAGAAGAATCTCAAGGCACGTGAACCTCCTGCTGCCTTGCGCATGTGTGGGCCTGTAACAACTGCTCCCACAATTCTGCCGTGTGACGTGTGCATCTGTCTCTGTCACTCGGCCTCATTGTCCCTCTCTCTCATGTGCCGATCTTGCGTGCGTCTTGTCCACTCCGCATCCATGCGCACAGAACGACCACCGGCGTCTGCACCAGCTCGACCGCAGCACGGCGGACCCGTCGCACCCCTATTCGAAGTTCGGGACGGGCAACTTTGAAACGCTCGGCACGGTGCCCGAGTCGCAGGGGCTCAATGTGAGGGACGAGCTGCTCAAGTTCTACGAGGCGCAGTACTCTGCAAACAGGATGGGACTGGCAGTCATCGGGAAGGTGAGTCGCGATTTTCCCCTTGTTTGTTCGTCTGCTGTGTCTGCAGCGCGCGTGCGCGCGCGTGTGTGTGTGTGTGTGTGTGTTTGTGTGTGTGTGTGTGCGTGCGTTTGTGCATGCGTGCACCCATGCGTGTGTGCGCGTGCGTGCAAGTACATGCGCACATGCTGCATAGTGCGCTGTATTCACTTTACTTTTCCCCCATCGCGAAGGAATCGCTTGATGAGCTGCAGCGCATGGTCCAGACGCGCTTTTCGGCCGTCAAGAACAAGCGCTTGCCACCCGTGACGTTTCCGGCGGACCCTTACGGTCCCCACATCGCGTGTCGGTGAGTGAAGGACACGTTGCAGCAAAGCTATGAAACTGGAGTCGACCGTTGTGGCAGTTGTATTCGACGGCATTGCGTGTGTTGTGTGGACCTGCAATTCTCTGTGCGAATTTCGGTGCGTCGTCTGAGGGTATTGACTCCCACTTGAACGCCTCGCTTGTTGCACAGCGTCGAAGTCGCGCCGGTGAAGGACATGCGCTTTGTTTCGCTGCACTTTTCGTTTCCCGACACAATGTCCATGTACAAATCCAAGTCGTCGCGGTGAGCCCTCTTGCCCAACCCGTGTTCCTTTTCTCTCGCCTCCCTTCTCTCTTCTCTCTACTCTCTTCTCCCTTCTCCCTTCTCACTTCTCTCTCTCTCCCTTCTCACTTCTCTCTCTCCCTTCTCTTTTCCCTCTTCTCTCTCCCTTTGTCGTCGATGAACAACCGTCTGTGTAAGCGGCTTTGACATGTCACATTCTGCTTAGGTTGTGTGCCCTGTTGTATCAGTGTGAGTTCCGTTGTTTTCCTTATTCTCGTGTGCTACTTTGGCACTCTGGCGAAGTCGGTCCACTCATTCTCCTCTCTCCTCTCCTCTGGAATCGGTTTTCGCTGTTGCCGTTTTGTGTTCACTATCTAAACGCACGCGATGAATGCAGCTACCTGAGCCACCTGTTTGGACACGAGGGCCCCGGGAGTATTCTTAGCGCGCTCAAGGCGAAAGGCTGGGCTACGAGCCTCGTCGCCGGCGAGGAGGAGGGCGTCTCGCTCAGAGGTATGGCTGTATTTAGTACGTGTTAGTAATGTCGTAATACTGTCCTAAACTTGATACTACTGATAGTGACCACACTCACTGTCTAGTAAGGGTCCTAAAACTGTCCTAATAGTGTCTCACACTCACCGTGTCCTAATACTCGTCTAATACTGTCCTAATAGTGTCTCACACTCACCGTGTCCTAATACTCGTCTAATACTGTCCTAATAGTGTCTCACACTCACCGTGTCCTAATACTCGTCTAATACTGTCCTAATAGTGTCTCACACGCGTTGTGTCCTAATACTCGTCTAATACTGTCCTAATAGTGTCTCACACTCACCGTGTCCTAATACTCGTCTAATACTGTCCTAATAGTGTCTTACACGCGTTGTGCCTTATACTGGTGGAATACTGTCCTAATAGCGTCTCATACGATGTCTCTAACACCGTCTTCAATTTTCACGTGTGAACACACACACATTCACAACAAACACACACACACACACACACACTCTCTCTCTCTCTCTCTCTCTCTCTCTCTCTCTCTCTCTCTCTCTCTCTCTCTCTAACACCGTTTTGCCGTCAGGCTTCACCATCTTCACTGTAGGCATTGACCTGTCGGAGGACGGCTTCGAGCACGTCGATGACGTCATCGGGATGGTGTTTGGATACGCCGCACTGCTGCGGAGCGAGCCGGTGCACCCGTGGGTTCGCGCGAAACAATTGTCTCACTGTTACTGTTACTCACAAACTGCTGGTCCATTCAAAGGGTCGGAATGTGCGGGCACTTTTCCGCAATCGTATCCTCTGCTTGTGTGCTTGCTGTAGGGACGCCGCGCACGTGGTTGCACGCATTGTCCTCACGTACCGTTCTCTCCGTCGTAGGTGGATTTACGAGGAATGCCGGCTGCTGGCCGACATGCAGTTCCGCTTCAAAGACAAGGAGGACCCCTACTGGCTCTCCATGCGCCTGTCGGAGGCACTGCAGCTGTACGAACCGCAGGACGTGCTCGTCGGGCCTTTTGTCTTTGCCGACTTCCGTCCGGACGTCGTCATCGACATGCTTTCGCGTATCACGCCGCAGAACGCGCGGTGGGTGTTGTGCACGCGCTTGCGGTGTTTGCGTGCGCCTATCGTGTGCGTTGGCCGTTTCTCTTGTGTTTCTTCTACCATGTGTCGATGGGGTTCAACACTTATGACTGCCCCGCGCTAAGGTATCCCTAGTGCCATGTGATACGGAACAGCCACTCACCATCTCGTCGCGCAATTCGCATGCACTTGCAGCGTTTTTGTGGTTTCGAAGAGCTTTGAGGGCGCGACTGACAAGACGGAGCGGTGGTATGGTACACCGTACCGCGTTGCGCAGCTGGACCCGGCGCTGATGAAGGTGCGTGCAACAGGTTGCGATTGTTGCGTGCGTGTCACGCGTGTTGGTACAGTCAGCGCACGTCACATTCTCACCGCGCGCGCATCGGCCACTCGTTGAGTTGGACTGACCATCCCCCAACTCGTGCTCTGCAGCGGTGGTCGACGGCTGCCCCGGATGCCGCCCTGCACCTTCCGCCGATCAACCAGTTCATTCCCACTGATTTCTCGCTGCGGACGCAGGAGGGGCCGGTGCGTTGCGTGACGCTTTGGTCGCGAATTGTTCTCTTAGTCTTTTCAACTTTGTTTCTCCCGCCTGACCCGAAATTCAAGACAGTACAATGTGCGTGCCTTTGAGTGTTACTGAGTGTGAGCTTGTGTGTGTCGTTTAACTGCAGGCCGCGCGGTCGCCGACGGTTATTCTGGACACTCCGATGGTGCGCGTGTTCCACAAGCAGGACGACACGTTCAAGTTGCCCAAGGCGATCATGTACCTCTCGCTGTCCAGGTGCGCGAGGGGTTGTCGGACAGTGGAGTGGGAGAAGGAGAAATGTGGAGAGCGAGGGGTTGTCGGACAGTGGAGTGGGAGAAGGAGAAATGTGGAGAGCGAGGGGTTGTCGGACAATGGAGGGCAGGAAAGGGGAAATGTGGAGAGCGAGGGTTTCTTAAACAGTGGAGAGGGGGGGGGGGGGGGGGGGGGGGGGAGCGCCGAATTCGATAGCGACCCTTCGCGAGCAATTCTCACTGCCTATTGGCGCGTTAATTGCTTCGCTCCGCCACTTAATAGTCGTTCACTGTTTTTGCAAGTCGTGTACGCTCTTGCATGCCGTGCACGCTCACGTTCTTCGTCCCTCCTGACCCTCCAGTCCGCTCTCGTATGTCGATCCCTCGCACAACATTCTCGCCAATCTCTTCGTGGACCTTCTCGTCGACTCTCTCAACGAGTTTTCGTACGATGCGGAGCTTGCGGGCCTGCACTACGGCCTCGAGACGTCCATATATGGGCTGCAGGTGGGAGAGGGGCGGGGCATGCTAGTGTGTGCGTTTGTGTGTGCATGTTGGTTACGAGTCGTATGTGTTTGTGTGAGCGTGCGTGGACATTGACGACATCATGTACCTGTCTGTAACAAGCGCTGCGAAATTGGCTCCCATTGATTAACGCGTGGAGGTGACTTACTTGCGCAATGGACCCTCGCAGCTCTTCATGGCGGGCTACAACCACAAGATGCCCGTGCTTCTCCAGAAAGTTGCCGAGCGAATGTGCGCGTTTGTCGTCGACGCGTCCAAGTTTGCGATTTACAAGGAGAAGGTGCGTGCGGTGGCATTGCAGCGGCGATGACGACCGCGTGTGTGTCTTCGCAGTGCGCGCGTATGACGTACACGTGGTTAATAATTGTGGAGGTCGTCTGTGAGAGGTTGCGTGTTTGTCGACACAACAGCGTGCTTGTGATGAGCGAATATTCCTATTCCGTGGCATTAATTGCGAGCGCACTCTCGGCACGCGCAGCTGGCTCGCCGCCTGAAGGACTTCCCTGCCGAGCAGCCGTACACGCACGCCATGTATTACACGACGGAGGTGCTCGAAGAGTGCCTCTGGACGCACGCGGACAAGCTCGGGGTGCTGCAGGGTGCGTCCTGTCAGCGACTGACACGAGCACGCACACACGCTCAATGATTCTTTGGGGGGGGGGGGGGGAGGTAGTGCGGGGTGCGCCTATCAAACGACTTGCATGCACCCGCTTGCGTCGCTACGCGTACTTCCAATTACTCTTTACCCCCAAATGGGTGAGCAGTAATGTTTTCTGGCGCTGACGAGGCATTGACTCGACTTGCAGACGTCACTGTGACGACCCTTGACGAGTACATCCCGCTGTTCCTGCGCAACATCCACGTGGAGGCCCTCGTGCACGGCAACATCACCCCACAGGTGTGTGTGCTCATGGTGGTCTTCCTTTCTTCATTTTCCCCTCACCTTTTGAGATATTGTTCTCTTTGGGTGGATGTCATAGGGTCGTAACTGCGCCTTCGCATGCACTCCCTCACCAGAGTTCCTGCTCGTCTGTCGTCGCAGGAGGCCGTTGCGGCCATTTCGCTCGTCACGGGCTCGCTGACGGAAGTGGCGCGAAGCCGTCCGCTGCTTCCCCTCCAGCGACTCCGGCACCGCGCAGTCGACCTCGAGCAGGGTGAGGATGCGTTGTCTCTTATCTCTCCTTCTCATCTCGCTTCGCCACGGTCTCGGCTTAACTCTCCCTCTCGTCGCGCATCGTCACTGTCAAACTTGTGCCGTCCACACTTGTTACGGCATCGCACGTGCTCGCTTTTTTTCTTATCGCCGAGTCGCACTTGCGCAGGCAAGACTTACGTTTACCGCCGCAACGAGACAATTCAGCAGATCCACTCGACGGCCAATTACTACCAAGTGGGACATCGCACATGTGGCCGCATGTCGACGCGCAGTGCCTCTTATAGCCTAGTCGGGCCATGTCTCCGTTGTCAGTTTCTCTTTGCTTCGCGGCAACGGAGTCGATGGGCTGCAATCCGTATGGCTGCCACGAACTGAGGTTCTTGCTTCGCGGCTATTGCCGGCATGCTTTCGTCACGCTTGAACCTTGTTTTACGAACGGCCCTTACGCGCACCACACATTAGCCATTCACTCTCGTGTCCATTTGCACTCACCGCTCGTTCCCGCTTTCCCGCTTTCCAGGTCGGCGTGGAGGACATTCGGCCGAATGTCATTGTCGATCTGCTCGTGCACATGATCAAGGAGCCATGCTTCAACCAGCTCCGCACAAAGGAACAGCTCGGTGGGTGTGCGTTTGCATGTGCGCCGCCTGTCAGTGTCCATCGGCTTCGCTTGCCTGGACATCGTGCGTTCTCATGCGCCGCCCGTCAGTGTCCATCGGCTTCGCTTGCTTGGACTCCTCACTGTGTAACTTGCGACGCGTTGCAACGTGGGCGTGTACCGTTGCTGCATTCGTCTCGTTAACCGCAAGCACATACCTCAGGCTACATTGTCTCGACCAGCGTGTACACGCTCAACAACGTGCAAGGGCTGCGCATCATCGTGCAATCGGACCGCGACGCGGGGCACCTTGACAGCCGCATTGAGGCCTTCCTGGAGACGTTCGAGGTGCGCTGTCTTTGTGTATTCTGCGGTTGTCGCTGTTCTTACGAAGCATTGCTGCGTTTGTGCTGCTTGTTATGCACGACATGAACTGGAGATAGTGCGGCTTTGTGTGGCGAAGGTTCATTTCATCCGGACTTCGTTGTCTCTCTCTGCGCCTCGTCTCTCACGCGCACTCGCCCACACGCACTCGGTCACGTGCGCTCAGGCGATGCTGCTCAACATGCCCGACGAGGAGTTCTCGAATCACGTGACTGCCCTCGTGTCGAAGCTGCAAGAGAAGCCAAAGACGCTCGCGGAGGAAGGCGGTCGCTTCTGGGTGCGTCACGTGTGTGTGTTTTGTGTGTGTGTGTGTGTGTGTGTGTGTGTGTGTGTGTGTGTGTGTGTGTGTGTGTGTGTGTGTGTGTGTGTGTGTGTGTGTGTGTGTGTGTGTGTGTGTGTGTGTGTGTGTGTGTATGTGTCTGTGTGTGTGTGTGCCGCTCACGACTGTACGCTCTGTCGCTCCGTTTGAATTCTCTCTCAGAGAGTTGTGTTAAATGGCTCACCGTAAGCGCGTTCCATGGCCCCGTTGGCTTACGTACTTTATTTCCTTTCTTTTCTCGCCGCAGTCGGAAATTCGCACGCAGCGATATCTGTTTGAGCGACGTAAGTTGTCGTTCCATTCCGCTGCGTCGTTTTCCCTTCCGTCGTGCTCTTGTGTGCCGTGCAATCTGCCACTATCCCTGTCGGCTGACCCGTGCCTTGTGTGCAGGCGACGCGGAGATCGAGGCCCTCCGCACCGTGACAAAGGACGAGGTCGTCGTCTTCTACAAGCGCTTTTTCAGCGCGTCGTCTGACACCCGGCGAAAGCTCTCGGTGCAAATGGTCGCCGCACCCAAAGACGCCCTTCCTTCCGTTCCGACGGACGGCGTCGTCGAGGAAGCGCGGAGGCCGAGCTCTAGCTTTGAGGCGGGTCGCAGCGACGTCATCGAGATTACGGACATGGCCGAGTTCAAGCGGTCCGTGCAGCTTCACAGGCAGCCAAAGCCCGCGCCGGTCGCGCGCGCGCTCGTGAGCGTTCCTCCGTCGACCGCGGTAAACACTGCGTGACGGTTGTGCGTGACGTTGTGCGTGACGGCTGTGACACTCGCGATTGCTCCGTTCAGGCAATATATTGGCACCAGGCCCCACTTTGCTCATTTCGCACGCCGTGTGTGCGGCAATCGGAATGCAGACCGGCCGTCCACGCAGCGCCATTGGCGAAGCGAAGTAGCGTCGCGCTCATCGCACGCCGCATGTCCCCGACCACTCGCCCGCAGTTGCATCACTCCTTCGTCACTTCTTTCCAGAGGGCTTCACGTCCGCCTTCTTGTCCTTGTGGAAGCGGTCGCAGAGCTCAGGCTTTGCGCCGCTGCACACGGGGCACGTGTACTTGCTCGAGCTCTTCGAGAGCCGCTTGTACGCCGCATCGTCCACTGTCGGGTCGCACCCTGGAAGGTACGCAAATGACCCACAGCCGTCAACTCCAAGACCCGAAAGCCAGTCGCCACAATATGTATGCGAACATGCAAAGTGTCATGCACACACGAGCACACATGCATGGTCGCACGCACCCTTGTGAATCCACCGGTCGCACTTGTCGCAGCACATCATGGGCTCCTCCGTGTCCTCAGGGAACACTTTGAGACACACGGGACAGAAGAGGCCCTTGTTGAACAGCCTGTCGAACGGAAACGAGAAAAAAGAGACACAGCAGTCAGCCATGTGTGCATGGACATGTCAAGTCAACGCGCGCGAAGCGTAACGTGACCGCAATGCACCGCCACCCGTCATGATGACGCATCACTCACTTGGCGCAGGCCATGCAGAGCGTGCGCAGAAACTTTGGGTCGCTTCCGTCTTCCGACTTCGAATACTGCGGTGTGTCCGCGGTGAGAAAGGGTCTTGGAAGAACATACAGTATGCGGCGGGGGTCCACATAATGAGACAAAGCTCATAAAAGAATATACAAGCACCAAGAACAGAGCAAAGAAAGTAATGTCCCACCTCGTGCTTCCACTTGCAATTGCCAGGGCCGGGGGTCTTGGCGCCGCAGTCGTCGCAATGAGCACACACCTCGCACAGCCAGCGACCTGATAGCACGGCTCAAGTGAGCCATGGCAAACATGCGCAATACTTTGTGTGCCTCACACACTCTGACACACACACGCGCACACAAACACACACACACACACACACACACACACACACACACACACACACACACACACACACACACACACACACACACACACACACACACACACACACACACACACACAC
>CALSCQ010003289.1:0-47263 GCA_943704525.1 Pigoraptor vietnamica | reverse complement strand
CGTCAACAAGTGCGTAGACTCCTTTTTTTTTTTTTTTTTTTTTTTTTTTTTTTTTTTTTTTTTTTTTTTTTTTTTTATTTTTTTTTTTTTTTTTTTTTTTTTTTTTTTTTTTTTTTTTTTTTTTTTTTTTTTTTTTTTTTTTTTTTTTTTTTTTTTTTTTTTTTTTTTTTTTTTGAGTTATTTTATGTTGTTCACTTACTGATTATTTACTTACTTACTGACTGATTTGTTTACTTAATACTTTTATTCTTTATTATTTTTGTTCTTAACTTTATTTATCTATTTTTTGTGTGTGTTTGTGTGTGGCTCACCCGCGGCCTCCTATACTCGTGCTACCCACTCCACGATGCATGTGCCACTCGGGGCTTCTGTTCGTGCGTGTGTGTGCCATCGCCGCGCACAGCCCACTCCACATCCCGTGCACTTTTGCCGTTTTTTTTTCTTCTGAATTGTGTGGCGCTTTTTTGCAGGGACTTCAAGTCGCCCAACCTCCTCATTGACCAGGCGTGAGTATGACCCCCCCCCCCTGCCCTGTGCACGCCGCCGCGTCCGGGACACAGTGCATTAGGCTACACGGCACACCCGCACACATACACACACACACACACACGCAGCAACTGGCCCATGATACATACCACACACACACACACACACGACGGTATGGAGTCCACATACAGTTGGAAACAGCCCTCCCCCCCCCCCCTCTCCTCACCACACACTTTCAAGCGCTCTCTCGCCGTTGCTTTGTGTGCGCTCACAGCCCTTCGTTTGCGTTGTCATTCCGCAGTCTCCGCGTGAAGGTCTCCGACTTCGGCCTTGCCGAGTTCAAGTCCAATTTGGACGACAGCAACAAGGTGAAGCACACCCACCTCCCGCCTCATGTTCTTATCTGCGTTGTGTGTTTTGTGTGTTTTGCTCTGTGTGCGTGTCCGAGCGCTTGTTCCTGACGTTGTGCGTGCGTGCGTGCAGATTGCCGGTTCGCTCGTGTGGATGTCCCCGTCGGTGCTCAACGGCGAGGTCTTTACCGAAGCAGACGATGTCTACAGCTTTGGTGGGTCGGTGCGCAGATGGACAAGGTTGCAACTCCTACGTCTGTCTGTGTGATGAGGTCGCTCTGACGCGTTTGCTCTCACGTGCGCAGGCATCGTGCTCACTGAACTTGCGAACCGCGCGCTGCCGTACACGGACCTCGGAATGGACATTGAGGCCGTCATTCCGATGGTATGTGCCTATTCATGCGACGGTCACGTGCGCACTCTGAGCGACTGTCGTCTGTACTATGGATGCAACCTCAGCGGTCGTTTGTCCTAACCCACACCTTACCCCCGCTCTATGTCAGCGACACTGCGACTGTGTTGTGCGCATGACACAAATGCCACGACCCCTTGGCCACTCTAACAACATGTGCGCATCGCACAAATGGCACCACCCCTTCATATGGCGCCACTCTATAACAACGAAACCCCCACACCTTCGCGCAGATTGCGTACGACAACCTCCGACCGGTGCTCTCGACGGACATTCCGCTCGACTTCCGCCGCCTAGTTGACGACTGCGTCAACGACAAGCCGAGCGTGCGGCCCACGTTCCCCGCCATCGCCGACCGAATTCGCGGGCTCTCGGCGTCGTTCAAGACCAAGGGCATCAACTGAGCGTGGTCACCTCAGATCACGTGACAATTGCCCCGCGTCGCTATCTTGAAATTTGCGTTCCCCTCACATCGACCCTCCGCCAACACTTCCCTTCCATTTTTTTCCCGCTCCCGCACTTGCGCGCGCTGCGTGTTTACACTGCACTCCGCAAATCTGAGTACGATACATCTTTATCTGCATCTCGGGACGCTGTGCTGTCGGCCTACTGCGTGCATCCGATTAACAGTGCACGTTCACACAGAGTGGCAAAGCGCACCTGGCTGCAGTCCCAATGGCGACAGTACGGCCGCTGTTGCGCACATGCACACAAACAATCCATACTCAGTCGCTCCAGCACCGAAACTCTCAGTCTTTCAATAATGACGACAAACGTGTCATGTGCTCTCACAGCAGCGCGCACGTGGACGACCGGCCCTGCCGTCCAGTCGCAGGCGTGTTGGGGACCGCCTCAGCCGCCGCAGAGGCCGGTGCCGCAGGGGGGGCGGGTGCGGCTGCACGCGCGGCCACAGCAACAGGCGCGGCTGCCGTTACGGCCACGGGTGCGGAGTCGTCGATCACCTCCTTCGCATTCGCCGCCGCAAGAGTTGCTGCCATGAATTTTTTCTCTGCCTCGGCGCCGTTCTTCGCGTGGAGATCGACGCCATACCACGTCTTGACGAACGAGAGCGCCGACGGGCCGAACTTGGCCGCGTACGCCTTGCGCGCAGAGTCGCCGCCGTTGACGCGGATGCTGCGCGGGTGCTCGAGCTGTATGCAGTCTGTCGTGCATTCCTTGGCCTTGGAGTACTTGCGAATGGTGTAACCTCCGCTGAAGTAGGCCTCGTCCTCTTCCGGGGCCGGCGTGCTTGGGCTCGGCACGCACGGATAGCCTGCCTTTTCGAGGTAGTCGGAGAGGGACGTCGAGCGGCGCAACACCTTTGGGAATTCGGCCTGCGCAGGGACACAGGCCACGTGAGTATAACGCAAGCTAAGCATGCACGTGGTGTCTTCGCGCTGCGAGCTCCTGTCTCTCCCCTCCTCTCTTCTGTAACACTTGACAGAGCCTGCACACTGTCGCCAGCACACCCACCCCACGCGCCACCAGCTTTCGCAGGGTCGTGTTCTTTCCCTCGTCCTCCAGGTCCGCGTCGGACAACCGCAGCGCATCGCCGTCGAGTCCCACGCCCACCTCAATCCGGTCCGCGGGGTGTCCATGTCCGTGCACGTCGAACAACACCGACCATGGGGCGGCGCCGTTCCATCCCTCCTCCACTTTGCTGGAAGCGCCGGTTGCGCTCACGCAGCGGTCGAGAGAAAACTGGTGGTATTCCTCCCACGCATTCATCGCAATCGTGTTGCCAGCAGCGCCCTCCTCCTCCTCCCTACGGTGCGCGGCAGGGAGGTGAGACAGGGTCAGGGGCTTCGTATGCAAGATGCACGCACGCACGACGCACGCACACACACACACACAGACACACCCACACCCACACACCCACACACCACACACCACACACCAAACACACACCACACACGCAGACGGCACACACACACCCACACACCCACACACACACACACACACACACATACACACACACACACACACATACATACACACACACACACACACACACACACCACACACAGAAAGAGCATGCGCACGCCCACTACACGGCTGCACCGGCACACGCCGGCTGACGCGCACGCACCTGTTCGGATCGAGCCTACTCCTAGCCAAGAAGTTAATGACGACGTGCGGCGCCTCCCCCGTGAGCTCGTACACCTTGCGCGCCATGTGCATGCCGAGCTCGATCGTCCCGTGGTCCGCCTCCGTCACTCCCTTCGGCCTGGGGGCAGTCACGTGAGAAATGGGTTACAGATCGGAGCACAGCGACACGAGCGCGGACCACCACGCGACGGCATTCAATGAAAGCGGCGCCGAAGCTCCAGACTGCACGTACGCGCCGAGAGTGGGAGCGAAAGAACCATCGACGATGCCAATATGCCACATGTACACACGCACACCGAGCTCAACGACACCGCGTTCACAGCAGCACGCGACAGCCACGCACGCTCCCACGCACCTCTTCGGAATGTCCGAGGGCGTGAGGCTTCCGCCGTGGGGAATGGTGAAGACGATGGGCGACGAGGGGGAGCCCAGGAGGCAGGCAATGTAGTTGTGCTTGCCATACGTAATGTCGGGCCAGATGGCCTTGTCCTCGTCGGTGATTACGTACCCCGTGCTCATGGTGAGAAGGGCGGGAAAAAGGAAGCGAGAATGAGTGGGAAGAGGGAGGAGGGAGAGAGGGATCGAGACGCGCGATGAGCTATAGGGGTTGAAACAACTGCGCGACTGCCCTAGCGGCTTTCACGTGGGCCGTTGCCAGGTAGTCTGGACAAAAATGTTACCCGCGAAGTACTCAGTGTACTACGGGCACACGCAGCCCCTCACGTTCTATCCAGACAACTGCGAACGTACGTTTCTTCCCGTCGTTCTCCAATGAGGGCGGCTGGAGTCGACAGCGCACACACGCCTATGATCTATGCTGGTCGACATTTAATGAGGGGCATCTGTCTCAGCTGAGCACACTCCGAACGTATGCGTTCTCGTGGCGCTCGACGTCAGCGATGAGGGCCGTCGCGCGGCGGACCATTTCGTCCGCGGACAGCGTCTCGGGGATGGCGGCGAGCTGTGCAAGGCATTGGGAAATGATGGACTCGCCCTCCTGCGTGTGCCGAAGCGGGAGGGTCAGGACTACACGGCCGGAGGGAGGGGAGCGTGAACATGCGTGTGTGCATGTGCAAACTGCGCACATAACACTCGGAATGCGAAAACGAAACCGCAACGTACCTTCTGTTCCGTGCGCTGCTTCTTGCGCGCCGGGTCGTCGTCTGCGGTTCGTTGGGTACATAATGATCAGCAGGGCGGTGTGTGTCGAAGCACACACGGCACACGGACCACAGGCAACAGCGACACGCACCGGCGCCACCCTCAAAGTCCTCAAGCTCCTCCGCCTTTCGCTTTGCGAGCTCAATGACCTTCTTGGGGAAATTGGCGAGCTCAGCCACGTGGATGCCGAAGCTCTGGTCGCAGACGCCTGCGGTGGTCGACACTGGGTCAGTACCCAGCTACACAGTCACAGACACAGACACCACACACAACGCACACACACACACACACACACACACACACACACACACACACACACACACACACACACACACACACACACACACACACACACACACACACACACACACACACAGACACGCAAGACACGCAACGCGGAAGCACGCAAGCACAAACAACACAGTAAACGCACCGGGCATGACGCGGTAGAGGAGCGTGAGCGTCTTGTTCGCCGTGAGCGCGGTCACGTGCAAGTTGGCGACGGTGGGGATGCTGTCCGCCAGGGCGGTGAGCTCGTGAAAGTGCGTCGCGAAGAGGCAAAACGCGCCGATCTTTGTCGCAATGTGCCTGCGAATAGAAACAAGGCGCCACGACGTCGGCAGATGCAATGGCACATATCCATTAGTGAGAGTGGAAGTGTGGATGTCTGTGCACTATGTGTGTGTGAGTGTGTGTGTGTGTGTGTGAGTGTGTGAGAGTGTGAGTGAGTGAGCGAGTGTGTGAGTGAGTGAGCGAGTGTGTGTGTGTGTGTGTGTGTGTGTGTGTGTGTGTGTGTGTGTGTGTGTGTGTGTGTGTGTGTGTGTGTGTGTGTGTGTGAGCGAGCGAGTGAGCGAGTGTGTGTAACGCACTCTGAGATGGCCCACGCAAGCCCGAAGCCGTCGTACGTCGACGTTCCCCTTCCAAGTTCATCGATAATGATGAGCGAATTCTTCGTCGCCGACTGCGACCGAACACAGTGCGGTATGAGACAGGGGCACACGGCGCATCAGTGCGACGGGCGAAACATAGGCCGCGTTGTAAGCGGCCACATACACAGGTGCGCATGCGCAGAAGCACGTCACCCACACGCAAGACACACTCAAAGCGTACGGCCACGCACTGCAACACAGAGAGATAAACAGCCCTCACGCTCCCACGCAGACGCGAGGCACACAAGACGTGCCGCAACAGAGACAGACGAGAGACGGAGGAGGGTACCTTGAGAATGGCGGCAGTTTCGAGCATCTCAGCCATGAACGTCGAGACCCCCTTGAGCTGGCTGTCGCCCGCACCCACGCGCGCGAGAATGCAATCGGCGACCGAGATCTCGGCAGACGCACACGGCACGAAGCAGCCCATTTGCGCCATGAGGCAGACGACGCCGACCTGTCACGTGCGCAACGAAGTCATTGAGCAAAGTGGAGTACTGTGTCCATGTCTGTGAGTTTTCTGTACGCGTGCGTATGTGAGGGTGTGTGTATGCATGTATACAAGCGCGTGTGAATATGTGTATGTGTGCGTAGGTGTACGCATGTGCGTTTGCGTGTTCGCGTGCAGGGAATGCCGGGGCAAGAGCGAGCCACACAGGCGCACCTGTCGGATGTACGTCGACTTGCCGCCCATGTTTGGACCAGTGATAATGTGGAACGTGGATGCACCACGCACGAGGTTGGCGTCGTTGGCGATAAAGTTGACGTCGTTTTGGACCTCGAGGCAGGGGTGCCGCGCGCCCGTCAGCCGCGTGTCGCCCTCCCCTGCGACGCGTGCACAATACAAAGGTCAGGAAAAGACGTGCAAAGTGGTTTCAAAGCAACTCACAACGCCTCCCTTCTCTATCGCGAGTGGGCTGTCGGCTCTCCCAATAATCATAAAGCCTCTGAGGTCATTCACTCTCACACGACCCTGCGGAGTCGATGGAGAATCGCCAATCTTCTAAGCTGATCCGACAACTCTTTCTCAACCCCTCCCTGCACTCTTTCAGTCTCCGCGCCCCTTTCCTTCGCCGAGGGCGGTCGATGGGCGTGCGCAAATTCAAAGCCGACTCTTAAGCACTCAAACCCACCCATCGGATGAATCTTCGGGCGAACGTACGGCGTCGGTGCGCGCGCGGACGCATCGGCAAGGCTGTGCACCGAGATATCGCAAGAGTCACATTAAGGAATCAGCAGTCCCACACAAAAAGGGGGGGGGGGGGGGCCGATGGCCTAGACACACACCATGTGCACAGGCAGCAAACGCCCCCCACAAGCGACAGAGAAGCGCAGAGATGCACGCGCACGCACCTCGCCACGACGTCGACGAGGGCGACCAGGTCGTTCGCGCGCTCCATCGGCTCTGCGTAACCACCGGCAACGCGAATGACCTCAGCCGCAAGCGCGCTCTGGACTGTGTTGTACTTAGTCGAGAGCTCGGCCTGTTCGTCGTTGAGCTGACGCAGGGCGCCGCTCGTGAAGCGCACGCCGCTCTTCTGCGTGTCGATGGTAACGTACTTGCTGCTGTTACGCACGGCCTTCTCGTCCTGCGATGGGAAGAAGTGACATCAGCGGTGCGTCATTGCGTCGTTACTCCGAAAGCGCAAACCACGACAACGTCGTAAAGAGACATACAACCGCAAAGAGGCAGCGCCCACCTTGCGCGTGACGCGGAAGAAGTAACCGTGCTGAGGGCTGCTCTCCAGCTTCAGCGCCTTGTTGGGCTCCAGGCCAAGGTCACGTGCCGCCTGCGGATGGAGCGCGTGAGCAGAGGGCATGCAGGTATGTGCGCAAGCAGTGCGTGTTACGTGGGTTGACGTGCGCGCGCTTGGGCATGTGCGTGTGTGTGCGCCCGTGTGTGTGTTTGTGTGTGTGGTTTATGTGGGTCTGCGTCTGCGTCTGTGTGTGTGTGGGAAGGGGGGGGGGGGGGGGGGGGGAATTGCAATACACACAGAGAGACATGTGACGCGTTGGGGCGTGTGTGCGTGTGTGTTTGTGTGACGGGGAAGCTCAGATGATCGAGGCCGCACACACGCACCACATTGAGTTGGCTCTGAATCTTCTTCAGAACTTCCTCGCGCGCGTCTTGCAGTTCTGAAGAGAGAGAGAGAAAGGGTGAGAGGCTCTGGGATTGACAGCATGAAATACAACCACACCCACACACTCGAACACACACACGCAGACACACTCAAGTACACACACACATTCCCCGAATTGCGGGCATGCACTATACGTACGCTGGAGGCGCTCGTCGAAGGTGGCGCGGATGACAAACTCGTGCGAATCGATGCGCTCCAAATCGACAGTGGTCTCAATGAGGCCGCAGTACTTGCGGAACTCGGCGGCGAGCTCCTGTTTGGCGCATTCAAACACAAGCACACACGCACACGCACGCACACACATACATACGCACGCACACGGATACGCACACACACACACACACGGGCACAACGGACACACACACACACACACACATTTGGTCAATTTGTCATGTTCACAAGACCATTGCTCAAGGACGGGCAAAGTACAAGCCAGTGGCTCACCTGGAACGGCGCCGTGAACGCGGCGTCGATAAGCGGCTTGAACTTTCCGTCGTAAGCGGACACAATGTCGCGCATCAGCGGAAGGCGGAGGGCAACTTGGTACAGGCGCACGCAGTCCTGCGGGAGAGCGAGTGAGCACGTTGTTGGATGCAACAGAAACGAGGGAAGGTCAAGCGAGAGATAGCGACCAGACAGGGGCGAAGAAGGGCGGGACATGACCCATTCCGTGGCAGGAAAGTGCGGCAGATGCATTGATGCAATTGGGAGGAAGAAGAGAGAAGGAGAGGCGAGATGGAGGCGAGAAGGAGAGGCAGAGAGCACTGGCAGTTACACAGCACCAATGAAAGGAAAAACATACGTCACGCAGCACAATCGCACCTCCAGCGTCGCCTTGCCGCGATGGAACTTCTTCGAGATGCGGTGGAGATCGGGAATGCGGCGCAAGTGCTCCTCCTGCGGCACACAAGCAGGGCGCGGGTGAATATGATGCGCGCACGCGCGCGCGGTTGAGTGTGTGTGCGCGTGTGTCGTTTCATGCAAGCGGTAGCCTTGCGGGCGGGTACAGCGCACACTAAACAAGTCCTCCGGACGCAGCACGCACCCGCAGCGACTGCCGCATGTTCGTGTCGTCAAAGAATGCCTCGACCATGTCCAGACGCTCCTCTGTGGACAGAGACATTGCATTAGCGCACCACGCACATAGCCACGCACCCAACAACACTCATACACCCGACACGCACACAACGCCCCAGACACACACACATACGCCGCGCATGAGCAACGAGGCACGCGCGCACCGATTTTCTTTGCGTCGACGAGCGGCTGCTTGAGCCACTGCAGGAACAGCCGCTGTCCCTGCGCCGTCTTGCACCGATTGAGAAGGCCCGCCAGCGACATGGATTTGTTGCCGCCTGCAGACGCGCCATGTGAGCAAGGCGCGGACGCGGAAGAGAGGCGAACAAGTGCAATACGCCCAACGAAAAAGGAGCGCATGGCTGTGTGCACGAACGCGTGTGTGCATGCTTTTGTGTGCGCGTGTGAGCGCGTTGTGAGTAAACATCAGCACACACCATCCTGTGGGCTCGGAAGGAGGTTGAGGGCGCGCACGGCAGCACCGTCGAGGCGCATGTATTGGGAGAGGTCGTACGTGCGCAGCTCAAACCGGCCGAAGTTGTCCTCGTTCGCGAGCAACTGAATCGCGATTGTGTGAGTGCACAGGCACACACGCGCAGCATTCAGGCCCACACAGGCTAAGATAGCCTGCAACATCAAGCACTGCTCCCTCGCAACGCAAAGACGCCCTCGACGGGAGTGCCACCCGAGCCCCACCTCGAGGTACTTGAGCAGAGCCGACGACGCGCCCATGGCCTGCTTGAGATCCATTTCCGCTGCAGTGACGACACGGCAAAGTAAGCGCATGCGCACGAGAGCATAAAGGGGAGCGTGTCACGTGACGATGATGGGGGCGAGTGAGCATAGAGCGAGCCTACACTGAAAGGGACGAAGTGCGACAGACGAGCACAGCGACGACTATGGACAGAAGGCGAGCGTCACGTGACGATGATGGAGGGGAGTGAGAGACTCACGCAGCGCGGCGGCTGAGCCACCCGCGGGCAACTTCAATAGGCGATCGAAGTCTTGCACAATGTCCTTTGCCACAAAGTCACCTGCGATTAAAGTCCCGTGAGAACGCACGCACGCACTCAGACACACACCCACGCAACACACCCACGCACACGCAAGCACGTTTACAACTACACACACGCACATACGTCACATCACTACAGGGTATACCCACTCTTCTTGCGCTCAGTGACCATCATGCCCACGCGCTCAGCGACGAGCTTGAGGCGCGCAAATTCGGGGCTCGAGGGGTCCGAAGGGAGGAGGCACTCGCGAGCGCCAATCTGAACCGTGAAAGCCTGCGTGTACGCGTGGAGAGTCAGCGAAGCTAGTGTGCAAATTCATGTCTGCGAGCATGTGTGTGCGTCGAGTGTTTGGGTGCTCTCATACAAATTGAGTGCGAGGCGTGTGTGTGTGTGGTGTGCGTGTGTGTGTGTGTGCGCGTGTGTTTGTGTGTGTGTGCGTGCGTGTGTGTGTGTGCGTGTGTGTGTGTGCGCTGTGTGTGTGTGTTCATCGCAACGCGTACACAATCAGTACGGTCCCATGACGGCCACGTTGAGACAAAAAGTGTGACACAAAAAAAAAAAAAACAAAAAGGAACGGACGCAATCGAACCTCAAAGTTGGAGAACTGGTCGTTGTCCACAAATTCGCACACCCCAAAGCGGTGGAGGCTTGCGTCCGCAAATGCCACGCCGACCGTCTGCAGTTAATTGGGCCCAACAAGTGCGTGAGACAAGAGAATAGAGACCGCAGTCCGTGGCAGTCATGGGGGTTCAACACGAGTAATAGAGAGTCAACGCATGGCTCTGAAGGGTAAACGGCTTAGGGCGTGCGCGACCGGTGCCCCTAATTTATGATGCCGTGTGTGCATGAAGCTCGCATGTGAAAGCGAGAAGCACGCACCAAGTTGCCACCCTCGCTGGCCACGCGTACGGCCATCACGACCGCAGACGACGACATCTCCGCGTTCGAGAAGAGCATTTCCTCAAACTGCTGGAGATTGCCCGGGGAGCCCTGCGCGGAAAAGGAGAGTGCGTTGGCACACGCACACACGCACAGACAGACACAGACACACATGCACACACACACACACACACACAGGTACACAGACACAGGCTTACGCGCGCAAACATATACACACACGCACGCCAATGCTCACGAGTGCGTCTGATGGGACGGACTGTGTGCTGCGTGACTTTGTGCGTGCATCGAGACGCAAGGCAACCGCACCTTCATCGACAGCGCCCAGCTGTTGCCCTTGCCCTCCCGCGCGTATATCTCCACGCGATACTGTCGCACGAGGAGAAGTTCGCGGAGAGTGGTCTCAAGCATAAGGCGGCTCACAACGACGTATGGGACGCGGCCCTCGCCTGTGGCGAACGGCGTGGCACGTGAGCGATGTGGAGAACGCGGCCGCTCGACGACCACGTGCTAATGCCATGCACGCCCGTCTTCACGCATCGCACACGGCCCAACACGCACACACAGCTACGCAAAACACCCCCGCTCAACAAAGTCAACACAAACACGCGTGCACACAGGCACACTGAAAAAAAAAAGGCGCCGCACAAGCGCTCACATCTCACTGAGCACAGAGACACACACTGCAGGAGAACACACGCACCCGTTCCGATGTACTTTACGACAGCCATCGTTCGGAAAAAATCCCTCGCGAGAAAGAGGGCGTCGTCGCCGTGCGCAGTGTGATAGTCCTAAGGCAAACGACGCGTCAACGTGGCCGTTACAATGCACCGCAGAGGAGACTTCTTGCATCGCAATCACAAACACACATAGATACAGAGAGCGTGAATTCGCATTTGCGGCACAGTTGCGCTCGTGAGGGAGATAGGGGCTCTCATGAGGAGATAGGGGCGCTCGTGAGGGAGACAGGGACGCTCGGGAGGGAGATAGGGGCGCTTCTGCGAGAACTGCCGAGACCCACCACGCGGTCGAAGAACCGGACGCACGTGTCCGGTTTCTGCGTGCGGCAAAGCGATCAGCCGCAGAACCAATCGTATGCCCCAAGGGGTTCAAATGACACAACAGCGGCACACACAAGCATGCCCAGCGAGTCCCTTCTCTCTCCCACAACACAGAGCCGATGGAGGTTCAACCGCAACGACTGCCCAGCGATGTAGCGAGTCACAGGGTCGATGGGGGTTCAACCGCAACGACTTCCCAGCGATGCCCAGCGAGTCACAGGGTCGATGGGGGTTCAACCGCAACGACTGCCCAGCGATGCCCAGCGAGTCACAGGGTGGATGGGGGTTCAACCGCAACGACTGCCCAGCGATAGGTCGCTCCTCAACGATGGACAGATGTCCGCGAGGACAAGGACGGAGCACCCTCTTATGGCACGTGACACACCTCTGGCATGGAGCGGAAGAAGGCCAGAAAGCCCTGCTCGGCCTTGTTGTCTGACAGCGCAAAACATGGAACAATGAGAATTGGCGCAAATGGCACACGCGGGTCACGCACACACGAACGTAACAAAAAAAGTGGGACAATGGGCATTGGCGCAAATGGCACACGCGGGTCACGCACAGGAACGTAACTAAAGGGGAAGGACGACTCGCAATCACAAGCAGATTTGCACTGTTGTGTGAGAGACGACGAACGCACCCAGCTCCACTTGCGTCTGCAGCGGCCCAGACTGCCGGCGGTCGCCCGCTTCGCCCTCCGAGTCTGACATTGTGCAGTTGCGCACGCGCGCTGACGCAATCGCTCACTCACTCACTCACTCGCGCGCACCAACACGAGTACGCGCAACAACACGAGTACGCCTCCAACTAGAACACCAAATTGTGTTATGAGTGCGTCCGCGAGTAACTTCGGACGGTTGCGCGCAGGTTTGTGTGTGCGTGCGTGCGTGTGTTGTGTGGGTGATACGCAGTTTGGCGCGAGACAGCCCATTTCCCGCGCAAAAAACGGTTGCGAATTTGGCGCGCTTGCACGTTTCCCATTTATAGAAATTTTGAATTTCAAAATTCCCTTAAATAAACGTCCAGACATTTAATTACGATTCCGATTCCGATGGCGTTTCGATGGGCGTTCCGATGGCTTGTTCATTCTGAGGGCGCCATTCTTCAAAACGCGTTGCCACCAGCAACAGTTTATTTTCACTTTCAAATTTCATACAAATTCAATACTAACTAATATTTATTTTACTGTTTCCGTTTCCATTCAACTCGCATTCGACACACTCGCACCAGAAGGGGTGAGGGTTTCATGTGCGAGACTGGACACCTTGCGTGGTGTCGTCCATCTTCCTCTCTAATCGCTTTCGCGATTTGAAAACCGATCAAAGCAGCTGCGTGCGCCCATACGCCGTCCATGCACTGCTGACAACTGCGAGGCATCTGCTTCACTGGCGCTTTGAGCGACGCGAGTCTTGAGAGTCGCATCGAGAATGGGCTCGGTGCGCGTCGCGTCGTGCGTGCTGCTGGCCCTATTTGCGGCTGCACACGCACAGAACATCGCCATCATAACAGGTGAGCGAGAAACGTGGTTTTGCTCACGACACCCATGCACTTGCGCGCTGTTGTCAGTGCGAAATATGGGCTGAGCCGCAACGATTCGTACCTCGAATATTGTGGTGGCGCCTCCCTCTCGCTTCATGCATCAGACTATCTACAGCACCCGCAATTCACGTGTGCGGCAGTTCGTTATGCGCCTCTCACCACACGCGCGTACACCTGCAGGCTCGACCAGCGACTTCAATAAGCTCGGCCAGGCCGGGTGCATCCGCGCCGTGAACGAGTTTTACGGACCCGGCAACGACGCGCGCTGCGTGTACTACGTCGAGGCAGTGTCTCCCGCGAACATTACGTCCCTCCGCAACATTGTCGCGACGCCCGGGTTCGACCACTACGTGCTGCTGAGCTTTGGGTTTGAGGCGGAGTCGCACACGCTGGCGCTCGAGAACCGGAACAAGACGTTCTCGATGATCGACGTGGCGCTGGCAGACTACGACCCGGATTACAATCTGCTGAAAGTGAACCTGCAGGGCGTCGTGTTTGCTGAGGTGCGTGTGGCTTTTGTTTGTGAGGGATTGCTGCGAGGCTGTGGGACTGCTGGTGCTGTCGGCATAACAGGTTGTTCTCAAGCACACACGTACACGCGTTCGCATTCACACACAAACCCATTCACACACACGAAACACACGCGCGCACACACACTCACACGCACGCACTCACACATACACACACGTAGCACGCACACACTAATGCCCCGCACATTGCGCACGCAGGACCAGTCTGGTTTCATGGCGGGCGTCGTCGCCGCGCTTGTGACGACGAGCAACCGCGTGGGCGTGATTGGCGGCTCCCCCTTTGCGCCGCTGCTGCGCTTCGTCAACGGCTTTCGCTCGGGCGTCCAGTACATCTGCCCCTCGTGCCTCATCTACCGCGAATACGTCAACTCGTTCTCCGATACCGTGCTCGGCGCGCAGGCGGCAGACCGTGGGTTCAAGCGATGCGCGCACATCATGCGTGCATGCGTCCACACGCTGACACACAGGCAGACGCTCTTGCATCTGTACCTGACGCAGACGTACGCAATGTGCCACCCACACCACACGCACACATGAATGTGCGCCCCTTCGCGCGACTTTTGGCGCCCTCTGTAACAACACCCGCTCACGTGACCCTCGCCCCATCGCAGGCCTCATCCAGAACGGCGCCGACGTGATCTTCGCCGCGGGCGGTGCGATGGGCAGCGGCGGCATTCTCTACGCCTCGTCGAAGGGGCTCTATGTCATTGGTGTCGACGACAACGAGGCCGACACGACCTTCGCGGGAAAGCCCGAGGTCCAGCGCGCCAAAATTCTCACGTCCGCCACGAAGAAGGTGGACGTCGCAACGTACCTCACGATCATGGAGCGCCTTCGTCGCGACTTCCGGGGTGGCACCAAGATCATCGACTTGCGCCTCGGGGGTGTCGGCCTCGCGCCGTGCCCCAACGCGGTCGGGTGCGGCGTGCTCAAGGCGACGACGACGGTGGTCGAGGAGGACCCTGGGTCGTCATGCACGCGCACGAGCGTGGTGGAAAAGCAGACGCGCATCAATCGCGTGTTTGACGCGGTGAAGAACGGCATCGTGCCGACCGGTGTGACTCCGGACGGCTTTATTGCGGCCGTGACTACGCTCGGTGGGTCGCTGTGACGCAAGGCGCTCGTCATTTGGGCCGCATGGGTTGCAGTCTTTGGGGGCGGTCGCGTTCTTGGCCGTGTGTTTTGCGTACTCTCGCGACCTTCAGGTGTTACCCACCGAATTCGCCTCACGACACTCGCAATGCCACTTCATCTTGTATCGCCGCTTCTAACCGCTTTGCATTGCAGCGGACGAAAAGTGGGCGACCGTGCGCCTCTTTGGCGCGTCTCCGTCGGCGCGGCGCGGCCACTCGATGACTGTGAGCCCTACGAATGACATTTTCGTGTTTGGCGGCGAGGACTCTGTTGGTGCCACGAACGACCTCTACATTCTGGACTATGGTGCGTGGGCTCTGGGCATAGTGTATTTGCATGTGCGAGCACCCATGGGTTTATGTGTTGCTGCTTGCATATGCGCGATGCGTGTGCTCTGCCGTTACGCGGTGGACATTGGCGTGGCGAGCGCCCAGGGGTGCATGTGTTTTGGTGCTTGCATTATGCGCGATTCATAGTCAAATAGACTGGGTCCTCCGTGAGTTGGTGGCTCACCGGCGCCTGTCGTAACCGCAGACTACCAAGAGTGGCGCAAGGTCACCGCGACGCCCCCGGCGAAGCGCAGCGCGCACTCTGCGCTCTTCTACAACGGGAACTTGTTTGTTTACGGCGGCTGCGACGGGCTCATCGTCCTCAGCGACGTCCAGATGTTCAACACGAGTGGGTGGCACATTCCGCATGGGAATTGGCGTATCGTCGGTGGACTGCCGACTCTGAATGACCCGGGTCGAGAAGCAGCCCAGCCTCACCCTTTCGCTCGCGATTTGTTGCTCCTCGAATGGGGTCGTTCGACGCTGTCCCTGAATTCTAGCTGATACGCCATTTCACTTTGCGCAGCGTCGGAGCAGTGGACCACGAAAGCCACCAGTGGCGGCGCACCCAGCCGTTGTGAGCACATGACGGCCGTCCGCGGCACGAAGATGTACATCTACGGCGGCACATCCGGGGTGCTCTCGAACGACCTCTGGTGGGTCCGAGCGCTTTTTGTTTCTATCTCAGTGGCCGTGTGCGTGGGCCGATGCCAATTAGAAGCCCAAGTCACGTGCGCTGGTGCCTGAAGTCAAGTAGCGGTCGTTGACTGCCGCTGCCGCTCTCGCTCATGCGTGACTCGATCGCAGGACGCTCGACCTCGTTTCGTTCACGTGGACGCGCCTCACCACGACGGGCACTGCGCCGCCGCCCCTCCGCCTGGGTTCGATGATCGCTGTCAACAGCACCCTCTACCTCTACGGCGGGCAGCTGTACTCTGGCCTCTTCTCAAGCACCCTCTATGCATTTGACACGGGTGCGTTGGGCGCCCAACAGCTGTGCTGTGGCGCGCTGTAATTGGCGCTGAGGAGAATGTCGAGTCCTTGTGACTTCGCGCTGGTTGTTTCCCGCGCGCAACTGCCATTGCCTCCTCTCTATATACAGGGCGTGACGTTTTGTGGATCGCTGCTTGGGTCGCACTCGTGCTGCGTGCGCTCACTGACACAAGTGCGCCTTTCCTCTCACAGCCACACTGCAGTGGTCTGTCGTGACTCCGTCGGACCCATACAACGTCAAGCCCGCGGGCGCCGCTGAAATGGGCGCCGCACTCGTCGGCAACCGCATTCTCTTCGCGGGCGGCATCACTGCCAACGGAATTGCGGCGGACGCCTTTTATTACTCGCTGTCCAAGAACGAGTGGCAGCTCGGCCGCAGCCTGCTCTCGCCCACGCGCGCGCTGGCGCTCGTCGGCTTTCGCCAGGCGGACGACACCACGGGCTGCCCGTACGTCCCCCTCGGGTTCATCAGCGTGTGCGTGCAGCAGACGCGCTTCGGCGTCTTTGCGATGGGCGGCTATTCGCAGGCGAACGGGCTTGAGGACGGCACGTGGCAGCTGTTTGTTGGCAGCGCGCCCATTCAGCCGGCCCCGCAGCCGTCGCAGTACTATCCCTCGAGCAGCGACAACAAGTGGGTCATTCCGGTGGCCGTCGTCATCCCCGTTGCGACGGTGTGTGCCATTCTGTGCGGCGCGCTCGTTGTGACGAGCCGCAAGCGCAAAGAGTTGCAGCGCAAGGCCCTCAACTGGCTGATTGAGCCGTCGGAGATCGAGGTCAAGGAGAAAGTCGGGCAGGTACGCCCTGCGGTGGCCACGTGGCAGTGTGTGTGCTGCGTCTATGGGTGTGTGCGGGGGCATGTGTATGCAATGTGTACGCCGGCGTGTGTATGTGTGTGTGCGCGCGTGCACGTGCGTGTGTGTGTGCGTGCGTACGTGTGTTGGGGTGTGGCTGTATGCATGTGTTGGGGTGTGGCTGTATGCACGTGCGGGGTCGTCATGACTCAAGCACACTAAGGGAGTGACCTTACTTACTTACTCTGCAGGGCGCTTTCGGCGTGGTGTGCGAGGGCATCTTCCGGTGAGTTGTGCCCACGCACTCTTAATGTGTGTTTGATATTTGTGCGCCCCTTTACTTCCACATGCCAGCACAAACACTATTCCCCCCTCGGCCTTTCTCTCGCATATAACCTTCGATGACATGGACGCACATGCGACTGAAGGTCTCTTCAGTCTCTAACACCTCTGTTACACCCGCAGTGGCACAAAGGTGGCGGTCAAGCTGCTCAAGAGCGGCGATGCGTCCGAGTCGTCGCTTAAGAATTCGATAGTCAACTCGATCATTGGCGGCCAGAACGACATCAACGCAACACTGCGCGCGTCGTCGTCCTCCTGGCGCTCGTGGGTGCCGCACGAGTCTCGCGCACCTCTAGTAGACGACAGACTTCTCTCTCTCTCTCCCTGCGCGCAACACAAACTTCCGCGGACCATGGCCTGCACTCTCTCTGTCTGCGTGCTCTACCTGCGCGCACACACACACACTTCCGCAGACCATGGCCTGCTCTCTCTGTCTGCGTGCAAGCACATACCTTACATAGTCCATGGATGGTTCTCCCTCTATTTGCGCGCGCGATACATGTACAGCATCATGAACTCTGTAACACTGACGGCGGTGTGTTGTCTGCAGGCGTGGTCTTGCGTCGCTTATTCGCTCTGGGCGCTTTTTCTCGCTGCTCGGCTCGCGCGCGAACTCGTCGAAGGAGGTGAATGCCGCTTGTGTGGATGTATAGCCCGTCTCCTAGCGCACAACTGACCGTCTACTTTGTGCGTTGCTGAGCCATGCGAGCCTTTGTCCGTACACTTCGTCCACTGTGTGGGCGTTGCTGAGCCATGCGAGCCATTTGTTTATTCGCTCTCGCAACACTGGCGTAACACTGCTGTGCCATGCAAACCGTTTCTCCACTCTCGTAACAGTGGTATAATACTTGTGTGTCCTTGCGCAGTCCAAGGGCGAGGCAGACGCCCTCGCGTCGCTCATCAAGGAAATCGAAACAATGTGCGTCCCGCGGCCCTCGTCACGCGCGTTACTGCCTTGCGTGCATTTGTTCAGTGCGCAGTCGACTGTGTCTCTCTGTGCGTGTGGCGTCGTGCTTTGCCTCTCTGTGCGTGTGGCGCAGTGCTTTGCCTCTCTGTGCGTGCGACTCTGTGCGTGCTCACCGCCGCTTCCGTGACCATACAGGACGCAGTTGCGGCACCCGAACATCGTGATGTTCATGGTGGGTTTTTTTTTTGTGTTGGCGATGCGCTGCGTGCGCGTTTTTTTTTTTTTTTTTTTTTTTTTTTTTTTTTTTTTTTCGGAATTGGTGGGCCCTGCCCCACAAGTGCCGAAGCAGCCCGTCACGAGGGCGGCATCCGCTGTTTCTCACCGGCGCGTGGTGTGCGCAGGGCGCGTGTCTGGACAAGGCGCTTCCGTGCATCGTGATGGAGTTTATGCCGTCGGCGCTGAACAAGTACTTTGACGACAAGGACAGCCCCTTCGGTTGGGACTTTCGCGTCTCCATCGTCAGGGTGAGTGTGCGTGTGCGTGTGCGAGTGCGTGTGCGTGTGCGTGTGCGCGTGTGCTGCGTGTGCTGCGTGTGCGTGCGTGTGCGTATGCATGCCCTTGTGCGTGGCGCGTGTGCGTACATGCCCTTGTGCGTGGTGCGTGAGCGTGTGTGCGTGTGCGCGTGCGCGTGTGCGTTGTCTGCCGTTGCGTGTTTCGCGCGCGATTGCCTCGGTGCTGATCGCGCTTCCCGCAGGACACTGCACTGGGCATGGCTTATCTCCACTCTTCGCGCCCGCCGATTTTCCACCGCGACCTCAAGCCCCACAACATTCTCATCGACGAAAACCGTCGTGCGAAGGTGCGGTGGCGTCATGTCCTTGTCATGTGGGCGCAGTGATGTCATGCTGTGGTGTCGTGCAAGCTTTGGATGGTGATATGGTAGTTATTGCGCCGTCGTGGCGTGCGCTTACTTCCCTTACTTCCCTCATCGAGACGTCTGACCCTGTTAACATTGCCGCGCAGGTGAGCGACTTCGGTCTCTCCCAGCTGAAGGCGGACACGAACAAACAGCTCAAGGCCGCCAAGGAGGCGCCGAGCGAGGCGCTCGTCGGCTCGCTGCCGTGGATGGCACCGGTGCGTGCGGCTGTGTGCGCGCTCACGTGACGTCTGTACTGGCGAGGCAGTGGGAGTGGATATATGCAGGCTGCTCTAACGTAACTGCACGACGATGTAGGAGGTGCTGCGCGGAGAGACGTACAGCGAGGCCTGCGACGTGTACAGCTTCGGTCGGTGTCGCCTTTATCGATTGTTTTCGATATTGACTTTTACACACCTTGCACTGCAATGTCCTTGCCACTCTGCGCGTTCTCACAACCTTTCTTTGCCCTTCGCAGGCGTTGTGCTGTGCGAGCTCACGACGCGCTGCACAGCGTACAGCGACGTCCGCGACCTTGCGCCAGCCGCGCTCATCTTCAAGGTCAGCAGCGGCGAGCTCCGCCCCACCATCAACGAGAACGCGCCTGCGGGTTACCGCGCCCTTCTCGACCGGTGCATCGCCCACGAAACCCACAGCCGCCCCGCGTTCCGCGATATTGTCAACGAGTTGTCGCTGATCGCCGATCAGATGGGCGCCAAGGGTGGCCAGGCGTGGGCCTAGTCAGCTCCCCCTTCCCCTCCCTTACCCCCCCGCCCCCCTCCCCGCGGTCCTCGTACGATCTATCTACACGACATGCCCCTGGTTCTTGTTCGGTCGCATGTTCTCGCGCGCGTTTGCTTCAGCCCCGTTGCCTTGCGTTATTTGCATTCAGTAAATGTCGCATACGTCATTGAAGAGGTGCGTCATATAATCGTCACATACTCGGGTAACCTGGCGGCGGTGTTTTTTTCGCCGATTTCAGAGGCTCTTTCTTCCTGCGGCAACAGCGGCATGTGACGCATAAACGCAACGACAGCGCCCCACGCACGCGGCAGCAACGACGAAGCTTCTGCCGACGAGAGCGCGTTACTTGGACGAGAGTGTAACGGGCTTTAAGGAGTCGTGGTTGAGTATAAGGAGACGTCGGTGCCGCCAGAGTCTCCATGGAGCAGCTGAAGGCCGTGTCGATCCCTGACACCAAAACAATCACAGAGGGTTCCGAAACGTTTACGGTGAGGACAAATCTGGCACAATCTGCCGCAACTGTGCAGCTTGTTGCGGTGTGTGTGTGTGTGTGTGTGTGTGTGTGTGTGTGTGTGTGTGTGTGTGTGTGTGTGTGTGTGTGTGTGTGTGTGTGTGTGTGTGTGTGTGTGTGTGTGTGTGTGTGTGTGTGTGTCTTGCGTGCGCGTGTGCTGCGTGATGGCACTCTGTTGAAGTGGCCCTCATGCCACTTCCCCCGCAGGTGTACAATGTATGCACTGAAGGACGGCTGTTGTGCTCGCGGCGTTACAATGAGTTCGTGGAGCTCAACACGGGGGTGTGTATGGCCGGCATGACGTCGTGCGGTGCGGACGTGTGGGTGCCGTGATGGTGTTGCCCATGGTCCACGTGCGTGTGCATGAAGCGTGCAACTTTGCGAAGTACTGAGCGGCAACCACGTGGCTCAGCTCAAGTCAGAGTATCCGTCGGCGACGCTTCCGAAGCTTCCCGCAAAGTGGCCTTTTTCGCTCTCTGCCGCGCAATTGGAGCAGCGACGCAAGGACCTCGAGGCCTATCTCAAGCAGGGTGCGTGCGTGCGTGTGCGTGCGTGCATCTGCGTCTGTGCATGTACGTGTTCGCATGTTTATGTATGTGTAGTTGTATGTGCGCGCGTGCGCGCGTGCGCGTGCATGCACGCCTGTGCGTAGTCTTTGCCTCTTCGGTGGCCCCTCGAAGTCCCTTTCTCTTATCTTTCGCACGTGTGGGCAGTCGTGAGCAATGCGCAACTGGCGGCGTCGGATTCCATGACGCACTTCATCCGGGGCAAGCGCAAGTCGGTGGGTTGACTGTTGCTTGAGAGAGGAGAAAGCCAGAGTGGGCTTCAAGGGGAGAAAGGCAGTTGCGAGTTGAGGGGAGAAAGGCAGTTGGTTCTCCGCCGTCGAGAGGTGGTTCCATTGCTCGAAGCGCAGTGCGCTCGACGCGTCTCTTACGATGGGTTGTCTCGTATGGGCCGCACGCAGACGGCGACTGGCGATGTCGTTGAGATCGTGATTGCGCTCCCCGACGGCTCCCACGTGGGCGTGAGCGTCGATTCGTCTGCGCCTGCGAACGACGTCTACGCTGCGTTTGTGCGGCGCGCGGGCCTCGAGGGCGCCGACCACTTCTTCTTTCTCTTCGAAGTGGCGAAGGACGGATTCGGTGGGTCACGTGCTTCCCGCGTCCACCCTGCTGTGCTATGGCCTCAAGGGGCGGTCCAATCGCAAATGCCACTGTGTAGTTACCATCAGGATAGCGCGCACGTGTCCTCGCCTGTTACGTCGCTGCATGTGTGGCCTGTTGCCTGTCGTTGTCTGGGGCGATTTTACTGACGCCGGGGCACATCACATCCCCCTGCAGCGCGCAAGTTCCTCAACAACGAGGCGGTGTATCCCGTGTACAAGGGCCGCGAGGAGGGCGTCAAAACGAACGTGTGCGTGCGCAAGTGGATCTTCACTAAGCGACAGGAGGTCTTTGCCGCGTCCAACGAGGCGGCCGTCTCCATATTGGGCAACCAGGTGGGCGGGGTTGCCTTTTGAAGGCTTGTCGTGGTGTAAGTGGCCTGAAAAGAACAAAAAAAGAATGGCGGACGCACATGCAAACCGAATGCACGACGTAACACGCGTGTGACGCCATGATGACGCAGACGCGGCGTGAGATGGAGAGTGGACTCTTGCAGCCGACGCCGGAAGAGAAGTCGCACCTGGACGCTCTCTGGAACGCTGGCGAGAAGATCGAGGCACGTGACATTGTCCTGTTTATCTCATGGGCTCGTTTTCTTTCGTGTAATGCACTACTAACTCCTTTTTTGCGACTTCCGCAAAACTGTCGCCCGCAGTTCCTCGATGCCGCCCGCAAGCTGTCGCGCTACGGCGCTGTCCAGTTTCCGCCGTGCGACTGCGACGGCTACAGCGGCAAGGTCATCCTCACCGTGTCACTGGCGGGGGTGCAGATGGCCAAGGCGCTCGCGAACGGACAGGTGGGTCGCAGAGGGAAGGGAACGCGTGTCGTTTGTTGGGGCCAGAGAGAGAGAGAGAGAGAGAGAGAGAGAGAGAGAGAGAGAGAGAGTGTGTGTGTGTGTGTGTGTGTGTGTGTGTGTGCGTGCGTGCGTGTGTGTGTGCGAGTGAGGCGATAGGCGCGTGCTGACGGCCGCGTGTGAGCGCAGCCCGGCAAGGCACGTGACTTTCAGTGGCGCATCATCCGCCGGTGGGCGTGCGATTCGGACAAGATGGAGTTTAAGCTGGAGCACACGGAGGGCGACGGCGGTTGGGTCGCCCTTTACTCGGAATATGTGCGTGCGCGGCGTCCCTCTGCTCTGTCCATTCTCTCTCGCAGCCACTGTCCCCTTGTCGTTCGTGCGCGGCGTCCCTCTGCTCTGTCCATTCTCTCTCGCAGCCACTGCCCCCCTTGTCGTTCGTGCGCGGCGTCCCTCTGCTCTGTCCATTCTCTCTTGCGTTGCCCTTGTCACGATAGTCTCTGGTGGTCTGTTGTTCCTCACACTTAACACAAGACGCCTTCCTAATCCGGCAATCTCCGGCGCGCGCAGGCCGTCTACATGACCGAGTGCATCGGCCGCGTCGTCACGGAGCTCACGTGGGCACGTGAGGCCAACAAGCGCGCCTCCGAAAAGGGCGACGCCGCCGCACCCGCCGCATCCCCCACTGGTCCCGCGCCCGCGACGCCCCCCGCGGTCGAGCGCGCCAAGGGGCTCGTGCGCGGCAACTCGCAGGGTTCGCTTGGGCCGGCGTCGCCCCTCGCGCGGTCGTCGGCGTACGGCGCGTTCAACTTTTTCAGGCGGCAAGACAGCCTCGACGTCAATTCTGAGGAGCGCGGCATCACAAACGACGACCTCTGAGCGATGGGTTCGGCACGTGGTGCGCCTGTGTGTGCGTGCGCATCGTTTCGCGTTTGTTTAAATCTGTAAAAAAAGACTTTAAGCCCTCGTTTGTGTGCATGTGCAGTGCTATGTATTTCAATTCCACACCACGTGGCGCAGTGGTCCTACAAAGGGGGTGTGCGCATGTGCGCGCTCAGGGCATGCCGGCGCTGCCGCAGCTGTCCTCCTTCCACTGGTCGAAGGCTTCCTGCCACGCGGCCATCGCCTCCTGCCACTGTGCCGCCGGGCTCACGTCAAACGACGCGCGAAGCATGCGGCCGTTGCGCGGCTGAATGGGGCGGTTGTTCTCCTCCATGAGCGAGCCGTGCTTGTCGGCCGCGCTGCGGAACATCTCGAGGGCAGCGGACGTGATCTTCAGGCGCTCGGCGGCGACGAGCCACGTGACCGACTCGAAGCAAGGGGGCGTCGTGAGGGAGCCTGGGGGGACGCGCACGTGAGTCACGTTGCTTCATAGCCATGATGGGACAACGCGGGCAACAACTCTACGCGGACACGGGTGAACGCGTGCAAGGCGCACACTCACCGGCGTACGTGTAGTACTTGGTGTCAAAGTTCGCGGGGAGAAGCGAGCGGAGCGGCACGCCCGAGGGAAGGGGCACCTGCGAGCCGCTGGGCGAGAGGATCCCCTCGAGGAACGACTCGAGGAACGAAAACGGCGACTGCTCCTCCGTGCCAATGTCGAGGAGGACGCCGATCACCGTGAGGCCGTCGCCGTTGGGGGCGGCGTCGTTGACCGTCGCGTACTTGGTGTTCCAGAATACAAAGTGGACCTCCGCGGGGGCGCCCTTGCCGTTGACCGTGTGCTCAGACCCGTACGCCTCGTCGGCATGGCCCCAGTGGAAGTGGAGCTGGCGCAGGCGGCGGACGCCCATGAGGGGGCCCCCCTCGAGCGTCGCAACCGGGCGCGCATTCGCCGACACGTCAAAGTCGATCTGGAAAGAGTGGCCGTTGTTCGTGAACGTCGTCATGGTCGACGACGCCTCGGGGTCGATGGTCAGCTTGAGGGGGGTGAGGTTCGCGTCGTACGTCGCGCCCTGAACGTCGATGGGCGTCTGGCGCTCCGAGGGCTGGCCCGTGCCGCAGACCGAGCCGGGCAGCTCGTACCACTTGTCAGGACCAACGAGGTGGCCGTCCTCCGACGACTCGTACGCCCAGTCGATGGGGGTTCCGTCGCCGCGGCGGAAGACCTCGTGGTAGGCCTTGCCCTGGTCAAAGTCCTCGAGCGAGACGGCGCGAACGGCCGAAGGGGCGATGAGCGCCACAAGGGCGACGGCGACAAGGAGACGCGACATGGTCAACGTGGGTGCGGATGCCGGGCTGGTTGCTGGCGATTGCACTGAGTTGAATAGAGATCGTGCGTGTTTTCTTGTGGGCAGAGCAGAGTGTGGCATGCAGTGCGGTGTGTGTGTGTGTGTGTGTGTGCGTGTGTGTGTGTGTGTGTGTGTGTGTGTGTGTGTGTGTGTGTGTGTGTGTGTGCGTGTGTGTGTACCGTGTGCCCGTGCAGCAGTGCGAGGGGGTGGACCCCTCGTGGTTTTTGCAGGTGGGTGTGGCACTTTTGCAGCTTCCCGTTAAGTTAACGAAGGTTTCTAAATATACTAATATGGGAACTAATCACGCCCAGAGTTACCAAAAGTGGAACGAGTGGCTGATTCTGTCCCGATCCATTGACACATACTTGTTACACCATTGTAACAGCATGTTACAAATCGTTACAACTATTTTGGCGTCACCACTTCTTATTGCCGCCTGAGCGAAAGCGAGAGCGACGACCTCAGATTCCCTCTCTTTATTCCCTCCTTTTTCCGTTATCCTTCTTTCTCTTAGCGTAGCCTCTCTCCTTTGGTCCCTACAACACCTTCGGGTGTCTGTGTGATCTTCCGCTCAGCGAGAGTGCGGTTGTGTCGTGCGCATACCACACGCGCCATCAGCCAACACACAAAAGGCACGTGAGTGCGGCTTCAATACATTGCCGGTTGACGCCGCGTTCGCCCGCTCTCTAAAAAAGCTTTTCATCAGCGCCCGTGCTCAATGCGACTGTTCTCCGCCCTTCGGAGCGTCACGAGTGTTCTCAGTCGCGCCGTGTTTCCCTCGCCATCCACCAGCCACTTTCTTGTACCCTGCGTCTTCACGGTCACGCGTGGAATGGCCACCGGCGGCGAGCATGCGGGCGGTGGGATGCATTCGCCGCCTTCGCAAATGGTGTACTTAGTCACTGGCTGTCCGTTTGAGAGAGAGGGGAGAAGGGGTGTGTGTGCGTGGTGGGGCGGGGGGGGGGGGGGGTTGTTATATATCTGCACTACGCCGTCCCCACCACAGTAGAGCGCGGGCACCAGTGTGTTCCGTTTGCGTTCACATCGTGTTATCACTGACGGCAGCCGTGTGCATCAACCTCGCAGGGCGCGAAAACCGGCTCGCCCGCGAGCGCTCTCCCTATCTGCTGCAGCATGCGCGCAACCCCGTCGACTGGTACCCGTGGGGCGAGGAGGCGTTTGCGGCGGTAGGGAGCCGTTCGCACTCGCACACACGCACACACGTATATATACTCACGCACGCACGCGTCATTAGCTCATGCCCTTGGGTTCACATGCGCAATGTACTCTTATTGTGAACCGACGTGCGACAACGCGTACATGCACACCAACGACAAGCATCTCATGTCGCTGAACACGTGCGCGAGGACACTGATGTGGCGCTCCCCGTGCGCAGGCGCGCAGGGACGGCCGGCCCATCTTTCTCTCGGTGGGCTACTCGACGTGCCACTGGTGTCACGTGATGGAGCGCGAGTCGTTCGAGAGCCAGCGCATCGCCGACATCCTCAACTCAAACTTTGTGTCCATCAAGGTGTGCCTGCGACCAACTGCACGCGTGCACGTGGAATCGTCGTGGCTGCAAAACGAGTCTCTGCGCCCATCGGACGCCCGTGTGCGCCGACAGACTGTAGAGCGTGCATGCATGCGCTGAGCCTGTCTGCACGAGCCTCTGTAAGAGTTCGCTGTCCGCACTCCAGAGTACGGACTCCATCTTCTGTATCACTCACTCCCTCCATCGCAGGTGGATCGCGAGGAGCGGCCTGACGTCGACCACGTGTACATGTCTTTTGTCCAGGCGAGTAACAGCCGGTGTCGTCTCACTCTCTGCCCAAGAGCTGCATGTTCGTCAGGGGTTCCCTCAACTGCGCACAAAAATGCCAACCACGGCGTTGCGAGTCCTCCCTTAATGCCGTCCACTCCTCACGTGACGGCAGGCGACGACGGGGCACGGCGGATGGCCCATGTCCGTGTTCCTGACGCCCTCGCTCAAGCCATTCATGGGGGCGACGTACTTTCCGCCCGACCGATTCGCGATGGTGCTGCTGAACGTCGCGGGGCTGTGGCGCACGCAGCGCGAGAAGATCGCCGACGAGGCAGACCGCATGACACAGCTACTTGCGACGCACTCGCAGGTGCGGCACTCAGTGGCGATGTGTGTGCGCTGGGGTGACTGATACCCCCTCCTATCACGCGTTGTGTCGTATCTCCCCCACACACTCGGCGGCAGTTGTGCATATGCACGGGAATGTCTGTGTGTCATCCCTATTTATGCGCCCTCCCCGCTCCGTGCTCTCTATGCGGCGCTGACGTCCGAGCGCAGATGACGCCCGCACCGTCGGAGGCCACGGACGCACAGCTCATCCGCCACGGCTTCGACCGCTTCAAGGCGACATACGACGAGACATTCGGCGGCTTTGGGGGTGGGTGCTGCGATCCAAGCACTCGCCGCTCTCTCCCTGTTGATGCCTTTTCCCCAGTGACATCACCCCGCGGTTGCAAGCTAATTCATTGTGTGTTACGGCTCAGCGCCCCTCGTGAGCCATCTGTTTGAATGACATCACCCCACCTTCCTTGCGCAATCGCCCTTTCGCAGCGGCCCCCAAGTTCCCCCGTCCGTCGGTGTTTGACTTTCTCTTCCGCGTGTATGCGCGCGAGCCGAACACGCCCACGGGCAAGAGCGCACTCCACATGTGCACTGCCACGCTCAAGGTTCGTCGCTCAGCCCACAGGAGCGCGCATTTCGCCGTTTGCTCAATCTCTGCCCTCCCCCAGAGAGTCGATGTATGATCTTAAACAGATTCCCCCCCCCTCCCCCCCCCCTTCCTTCCTCCTCACTGCCCATTGACTCGCGTTTCACATTGTCCCCAGGCGATGGCGCACGGTGGTATACACGACCACCTCGGCAGCGGCTTCCACCGCTACTCCGTGGACCGCTTCTGGCTCGTGCCGCAGTGAGCATACTCCCTTCGCCTCTGCAATCGACCCTTCATGTATGCGTTGATCCAACGACTCTATTATTCACCCCTCCACGCAATGATGCCCTGGCTCACCGGACCCGTTCGCAGCTTTGAGAAGATGCTCTACGACCAGGCGCAGCTGCTCGTCTCGTACACGGAGGCGTTCCAGGCGACCGGCGACACCGAGTTTGCGAAAGTGCGTCTTATCCCTTGTTACCGCACATGGGAGGGCACGTGACCCCTTGCTCACTCCCGGGGCGTTGCAGGTGGCCCGTGACATCATCTCGTACGTCACGCGCGACCTTCAGGACGAGTCGGGCGCCTTTTTCAGCGCCGAGGACGCCGATTCGTACCCGCTGCACGGCGCGTCCGAGAAGAAGGGTGGGTTGCCTGGCCTCACTGATTTACGTACGCAGCCGGAAGGTGTGCGTGTTCGTGACATGTGTCGTTTGGCGTCCGTGCAATCGACGCTCATCTGTGCGGCCTATGTGCCGCTGCAGAGGGGGCGTTTTGCGTGTGGACGGCGGACGAAGTGCGCCGCATTCTCGCCGATCCCCTTGCCGGAACCGACGGCGCAACCCTTGCGGACCTGTTCATCGCGCGCTACGGCATTCATAACACGGGAAACGTGCCGCGGAAGCAGGACCCGCACGGAGAACTCGTCGACAAGGTGGGTCCGGACAGTCGTTTCAGTTGATCATCGTGACCATTGAGCGATTGTCGTGGCCTTGCGCCCATTTTGCGTCTGAGAAATTGCGCTTTGTTTGCTGCAGAATGTCCTGGCGATCAGCACGTCGATTGGGGACCTCGCGCGCCAGCACAGCATGAGCGAGGGGGAGTGCGAGCGGCTGCTGGAGCAGTGCAAGGCGCGGCTGCTGGAGGTGCGGAAGGGGCGCCCCCCACCTCACCTGGACGACAAGATCCTCACGGGATGGAATGGTGGGTCCACGCGCGCGATAGCCTCAATTGCGAGCGGTGTATAGTTGGGGTAGTGCCGCGTTGCCCATGTTTGGGCTGACCGAGACAGCAATCGCCTCATTTGAACTGAGCGGGAGCTGCGTGGCCGCCCTTATCCGCAGGGCTCATGATATCGGGACTCGCGCGCGCGTCAATGGCGCTGGACGAGCGCGAGTTGGCTGCGATGTGGGTGAATGCGCACTTGCGACTCTTCGTGTTATGTGCGCTTACACACGTCGTCGCCTGTGTCTGACGCAGTGCCGAGCGTGCCGCCGTTTTCTTCCGCGCGCACATGTATAACGAAGAGACAAAGACGGTGCGTTGTAATCACATCCCCCATCTATCCCATCGGAGCGATTGCCGTGTGCAGCGGTGGAACGATTTGAAGGCGATTCGTGCGCTGCTCGCATGCAGTGCAAGGGCGAATGCGACGTGCAAACTTACTCCATGCGCCGCCGTGTCCGCACAGCTCTTGCGCAGCTTCTGTCACGGCCCATCGACGGTCCCTGCGTTCGCCGACGACTACGCCTTCTTCATCCGTGGCCTGCTGGACTTGTACGAGGCGACCGGGGACGAGGCGTGGGTGCGGTGGGCCGTCGACCTGCAGGTGCGCGCGTAAGACAGCGTTTGTACGTTGTGCAAATCCATTATTCGCATACACACGCACACGTAGGCACGCACCGCACATTTACTCGCACAAGCACACGCCCACGCGCACGCACATCATACGCACGCGAATGTTGTGGCGCAGGAGGCTATGGACGACCTGTTCTGGGACGCGGCGGAGGGCGGCTACTTCTCGTCCCCCGAGGGTGACTCGAGTATCATCATGCGGCTCAAAGAAGGTACGAACTGCGGCTGTCTGTGGGCATTGCGCGCACAGTGTGCGTGGCAATGCGTGGAAGTGTCTCCCCGATTTTATGAAGCGCGTGCGTGTTGCTGGAAGTCGCCAGCTGCGTACTTGTCAGTGTCACGTGCTGTGGGCGCAGTCACAAAGACGCCCGTTGTCCTCTCCCCCAGACCACGACGGGGCAGAGCCCAGCCCGAACTCGGTAGCCGCGGCGAATCTGCTTCGCTTCTCAGCCATTCTCGCGAGCGACGAGCACAAGCAGCGCGCCGACAAGGTGCGTGCTGTCGTGCTTGTGGAACAGCTGTTGGTCTAAAGAGATGTTGCGTGCGAACTGTACTACGTGACAAATGGGACGCATCGTCTCATGCGGCGTGCTCCCCTTTCGAAGATCTTTGCGCTCTTTCGCGCTCCGATGGAAAACTCGCCGATGGCCGTGCCCGAAATGCTTGCCGCTTACCTTTGCGCCGTCGCCAAGCCCAAGACGGTGGGGTGGAGGCGCCTCTTCGCACGAACCTGCCTCAAACTAAGCAATCTCTCTCTCTCTCTCTCTCTCTCTCTCTCTCTCTCTCTCCCCCACCTCCCCCCCCAATGCCACACACAAACCACCCACCAAACTGAGCGATCGCATGCACTTGCGTCCCCTCAAACTGTGACAATTGCGCACAGGTTGTCATTGGCGGCCCAAAGGATTCCGTCGAAACGAAGGAGCTTGCGCGCGTGGCGCACGACACATTCGACCCCTTCCGCGTCGTCATACAGGCACGTGGATGCGTGCCGTATCCATGTGCGGCTGCACGTGTTCACGCTGTGTGAATATAGGCCTTATACGCTGTTGTGCGCAGGTGGACTCCGAGGCGACGTTCCTTCCCTCCAGAGTGCCCTTCCTCGCCTCGCTCAAGGGTGGCCATGTCACAGCACACGTATGCAGTGACACGTCGTGCTCGGCGCCCACGGCAAGCGCGGAGGAGCTCAAGGCGTTGCTCGAGGAATAGTTCAGCGTGGTTGCGCTGGTCGCAAATAAATCATTAGCGGGGGATTCGGCAAGCGGAAGAAGTCAGAGCCATGTTCGAGGAGTAAAGCGCCGTTTGCTCCAACTGGGTTCGCTGGGGCGCAAAGAGACGGCAAAAAACATAAAACAGGGGGCGCGCTTTAGAGAAAAACGTCGAGTGTGCATCAGCTGAAGTAGTCATTAGCTCCTGGCTGAAGTCTCCGTGACGTAACAGACCGTTACTCCCGATTTGAAGACAACGGAAAATTTTCGCGCCCAAACGGTTCGTTTGGTCCATGGTGAGGCTTAGCCGAATTGCGCCCAGCACCCACCCACTCAGCAGCGCACGGCAGTCCTCTCTCGTTCCTCTCTCTCCCATCGTTTGGCAGTTGTGGTATCGTCGCGCGTGTCACACACGACGCCCCTTTGCGTCGCTCGCTGGCGTGAGAGTTGCGTATCGGCGCTTCTTTTTCTGGGCTTCATCGGTCGGCGGTGCATCCGTGTCCGCTGACAGGCTCCGCTGCAACCCTTACCCTAGCAATTAGGGTTGGAACCCTACCCGTATAACGGTGAGAGTGCGGCGCTTGCACTGCCGGCCCATTCGCGTCATTGTAGCGCGCGTCTGCTCTCCCTGTGTGCTGTGCGCACTCGCCGCGCCCTCGTGTTCTGCTGTTCGTAGACTCTTTTTTTTTTTTGTAAGTGTTACGCATCCAGAGTGAATCTCACTACGCGTTCTGAACGCATGCGTACGAAGAATGCACGCGAAGGCACCCTAGTGGCACAGTGCCATTGTCCTTCCGTTTCCTCCTCCTCCCACTTCTCCCGACACACGCACACAATCGCCCGTATCATCTCGCGCTGAGTCGCGTGGACCGCCTTCCGCCACCTAGGCCGCCAAAATGCCGCACCCTCTGCACGCGATTGCGGACTATGCGGCGCACAAGGTCCTTCGCCAGTGCGCCAAGGGCATTGCCGAGGGCGCCTACGACAAGATACTCACCGGTGCGGCGCATGGGGCCGTGGTTATCCGTTGCCGCTGTGTGCGACTGTCGTGTTCTGGCCACTGTCCACTGTGCCAGTTATTGTGTCATAAGTCTCCCCCCGTTACCCCGGCGCTATTTACTACCCCTCACTCTCTCCCTCGGGCGCAGTGTGTCCACTCTTCCACACTGTCTTGTCACAGTCCCCCCTCATTGCCCCTGCGCCATTCATTCACCATCCCCCCCTCTCTCCCTCGTGCGCAGTGTGTCCACTGTTCCACGTCCTTGTCACACGTCCCCCCCTCGTCGCCCCTGCGCCATTCACCATCCCCCTCTCTCTCCCTCGTGCGCAGTGTGCACCGAGAGCGACAAGACACTCCACAAGACGCCCGAGTACCGCCGCGTCCTGCTTGCCTACCTCGCGCGCCAGGCAACCAAGTGCGATCCCGCGTCCGCCGAAGACCCCGGCGGCCTCCTCGAGGTGCTCCTCAAGACGTTCCAGGGGCTGCCGGCCACGGACAAGAGCGCGTCGTCCAGGTTCTTTGAACTCGAGCTCGAAATTCGCGCGCAGGTGCGGCAAAAAAGCATGGGCGCACGCAACTCGCCAGAAGTAGCAAAGAATGCAACAGGCGCGGCGGGAAGACACACCCCCGTCCTTGTCCTGACATTGTGTCCGCAATGGCGGCTGTGTGCTGATGCTGTGCGTCTCTCTCGCAGGCTGTGATGGCGCGCGTGTCGTTGGGCTCTCAGTTTGATGCAGCGCTCAGCCGCATGTTCCCGGAACCGGACACGGCTGCGAAGGGCGCGCCGGCGGACGAGGTGACCAAGCGTGGGCTGCTGGTGGGGTGCGCGCGTCAATGCGCGCATGCACGTTCTCACACGCACTCTTACACGCACGCAAAGGCCACGCATGTACGCACACGCATACGTATGCACACGCACGCTTACGTGCACATACACGCACTTGCTCATGGAAACCCTGAGGCTTGCAAACTACGGGCTCAAACTCCCGGCCCACGTGCGCGTATTGATACGCCCGCCTCGCAGCTCGATCTCAAGAACAAGCTCGCACTCTTCCGCCACATTGCGACCGGCGGCCCCCCGAAGAAGGGCGACGCCCAGGGGCAGCTGAACCACATGTTCGCGCGCGACTTTCGCCAGGCGCACTCGTACGCGGAGCTCCTCAAGCACTTCCTCGCGTACCTTGGCGACTTTGAGCGCGCGCTGCCCGCCCCGGCACTCAGCCAGGTGTGTGGTCGCAGATCCGCTGTGCGTTGGCCTTCGTTTCACTAATAGCCCAACGCGGCGCTTGTGCGCAGCTCAAGAAAGGCAACGTGCCCGCGCCTGCCGATGAACCGATAACCTCTGGCCGGTAGATCTCTCCCCCCCCTCCCCTCACCAGTCTTTATGGCCCTCTGCCTGTATTTCTGAGCGCGCCGGTCTGTGCTTTGCGCTGATGTGTGCCCCTGCGTAGCGTCACCCGCAACCAACTCGTCCACGTGTTCGAGGACGTGTACCACGGTGACCGCCAGGAGCTCTTTCGGCACATGGAAAACACAAAGCGAGACAAGGCTGCACCGGCAGCTGCCGCGCGCAAGGCGTCTCCGAAGTCAAGGGCCGATGAGGTCGTTCAGCGTGTGAAGGAGCTGCAGGCCGCGTCAAAGAGCCTCAAGTGGGTGGCTGCGTCTGTGTGTGTGCGTCTGGTACCTTTATTGACATTGCGCGCCCACCAACAGAGGGAAGGGAAAGGATCCCCTCGACGAAATCACGACTGGGCGGCCGAGGTGGGTCATGCGCTGCTTGCGGTCGGTGATGAGCGCCACATTCCGGTGTCTTGTTCTCTTACGTGCGGTGCCCCTCTCCCCCCTCCAGCAGCGCCAAGCGTTCTCGCCAAGAGGTGGAGGACGACGACGAGTACGAGGAGGAGCGACCGGCCAAGCGAAAGAACGCGACGCCCCCAAAGCACAGCACCCCTCGACCCCGTGAGTGCCGGCGTCTGATTGTCTTTCTGCAAGCCTGGGCGGCCACTTGAACCGGGCTTTCTTTGCAGACCTCTCGCCCGCTCGCGGCCGGCAGCCGCAGAAGGTGCCGACTCCGGTGCGCTCGCCGGCTGTGCACCGCGATCTCAACTCCTCTGGGACGCGCGCCCGCCGCGTGTGGACGCAGCAAGAAGTGGACGCCCTGCGGCGGGGCGTGCAGCAGCTCGGAGTGGGCCAGTGGGCCAAGATCCGCGAGATGTTTATCGACATTCTCGCTCACCGTTCCTCGGTCGATCTCAAGGACAAGTGGCGGTGTGTATGACTGAAATGCGTGCCTCGTTTTCAGCGCTCATGGCTGACATGCTTGCCCCACAGCAACCTGCAGTGAGTCCGGCGGTCCGACTTCTCGGCGCAGTGTTGTTAATAGCAGCGTTCCGTCAGATAAAAACCGCCGTCCTTCACTGGCGTATTCCGGCACTCAGTCACAATCTACGTGTGTAGGGGCTTATGCATGAACACACAGAGAGCCACGATGAGTCGCTGAAAAGGTGATTGATGTAACGCAGTAACAATCTAGGTGTGGTCGTGCACGTGATCACACGTGATCGGGATTTACAATGATTGGCTTCCAAAAAAGGAAGCGCCATATCCAAAAATGGGATGGGCGGGGCCACTTCACTCGCACTCGACATGCGGCCTGTCGCCCAGCCCTCCCTCTGCGAGAGTGCGCGGTGCCTTCATCGTCCACCATCAACGCCGATTGCAAGCGCAGGCGCCTTTTCATTCTGAAGCCGCTAATCGGCAACACGCACACGGTTGTCCGCTCGACCATCGAAGCGGTCTTCAGCGGTCGGTTTCGTCGGGCGCGGTGGCGCCACAACCACTGTGGAAAATGCGCGGCATTGTCGCAATCGCCGTTTTCTTGGCGGTGGCCTGCGGCGTCCGTGCGATTGACCTCGATCCCGTCAATTCAAAGTGCAGCCTCGCGACCTTCCTCGTGGCCGAGTCGCGCGGGCAGAACACCTTGGAAGGGAACATTATCGACGGCGTGTACGATTACGACATCGACTCGACGGATATTATGTACCGCGACGTGTACGGCGAGATGTTCTCTTGCCCTGGCGAAGAAAAGGACGACGAGGAGGCGCTCGGCGACGTGTGGTACCGCCTTCGTCCCGACAACGACATGATGTACGAAGTGAACACGTGCGAGAACGTGCAGGTGGGCGATGCGAAGGTGCCCAAGACGTTCCTCACGCTCTTCACTGGCGAGGACTGCAACACGCTCGAGTGCGCGGCCGGTTCCGTCGTGGAAGGGTTCATTCCCGGCTCGACGCCCTACAACTGCGGCGAGGGAAAGACCGAGGCGCGCGTTCGGTTCCGTGCGACGCGCGGCACCAGCTACTTCATCATGGTCAACCCGCAGAAAGAGAACGAGAATCGCCGCGACGCTGGAGACCTTCAGAACACGTTCAAGCTCCAGGTAAAGCGGTGGGCGTGCGACGAGAGCCCCAAGGTCTGCTCGGTCTGCAGGAACGACGGCGTCTGCGAGGAAGACGGGTGCACGCCGCCGTACGCTTTTGACGCCAACAGCCTGAAGTGCGTGCAGCAGATGGCGCTGCGTGCCCCGTCGTCGCCTCCGATTGAGGGTGACTCGTTTACGTTCACGGTGGAGCCGTCGGCCATCCCCGACGGCATCCAGGCTGACGACGTCGTCACGTGGTTCATTCGTTACGAGGACTCGAAGGACCCCATCGACCTCACGAACCACCCGCTCACGCAGGGCATTGCCCCCGTCATTGCGCTCGAGCGCCGCGCCGACGGCAAGTGCCTGCTTACGATTGAGCGCGCGCACTCGAACTGGCAGAAGTACCTCTTTTCGGTGCACCTCGACCGCGCGGCCAAGAACGGGAATCCCGAATTCCACGCGCGCTCGCTCGAAAGCCGCGTTGTCCTCTCCAGCCTCCGCGTGTACGTGGGCGTGCTGGCGGACGACACGGTGGAGCCCGCCAACACGTTTGAGACGAACAAGCGCATCGACGTCTACTGGCACAAGACGTTCGACTACCCCGTCTACTCGCGCTACATCTTCTCTACGCTCGGTCTCGCGGGGACGACGCCCGGCACGCGCTACTACTTTACGTCGCCCAACTATGACACGATGAAGAACAAGGCGCAGACGGCCCCCAAGTTTGACTTCCGCGCGAACTCCGTGGTGGAGGGGACGAACCAGGCCATCTCGTTTGACATCGGCAACCAGTACTACGAGTTTATCTGCGACCACATCGTCATGGTCTTCTCGCCCTTCGCCGGCTCGAGCTTCATCAATCCGGCATCGGCGCGCAACGACCTCATTCGCAGCACCATCGAAGCCTCGCTCAAGGCGATGTACCCGTCGACGGACCCGAACAAGCCGACGGGCTTCACGGTGCGCCTGACGGTCGTCGCGTCGCAATCGCTCGTCGGTCAGGACAAGTACGAGGTGCACGCGTACGCGCGCGAGTGGGCCACGGGTCTCCCGGTGCCCGCGCCTAAGCTCATTGCCGCGCTGCAGTGGAACGGCGCCGGCAACAGCATTTTCACGCCGAAGCGCGTCCAGCTCGGTGACCTCTCGACGGGCACTTCGACGTACGACGCCGGGACGAAGACGGTGACGCCCGAGTCGTTCTGCACTGTCCTCACGTCGGAGACGGGCTACCTCGCGACGAACTCTGACAAGGCCATCTTTGCCATGTTCCCGACGTCGACACTCGAGCCCGGCGTCCGCTGGCGCGCGGTGGCCGCCGACAACCAGACGGGCCTCGCGACGCCTTGGGAAGGCCGTATAATGCTGCAGTCGCTGTCGACGTACGAGGCGGACGCCACGAAGCGCTGGCTGACGGTCAAGGTCGGCGGCACGACGGACGCGCCCACGTTCACGTTTGGCCTCGGCGCGAAGGCTGACGCGGTGACGTTTGAGATTACGTCGAAGACGTCGTGGTTCATCGTGAACGGCGGCAAGTCGAAGACGATCCAGTTTACGGCGGCCAAGTGCTCGGCGCTCCGCTACGGCGACGTGTCGCGCGAGTCTGACCAGAACTTTGCCAACTGCCGCATCGACTCGAACACGAACGGCTACGGCAACGACCCGACGTACCGCCGCTTTGACCTCGACCTCGGCGGCGAGTTTTCCGTGTCGAAGGTCATTTTGACGACGATGATTAACCTTGCGTGGGACGACCCGACGTCGGGCGTTCGTCTCACGAAGTTGTACGCGCGCCTCACCAAGAACGAGCCGTTCATTGAGCTGACGTCTGCGCTCCCCACGGGCTCCTCGAACGGGTGCTCCCCGCGCTCGAACCAGATTGGGTGCCTTATCAACCAGCTGCTGACGTACGACGTGATTAGCTATGTCCGGACCAGCCTGAGCCCCCCGCGGCCCGGCATGCTTGGCTTCCGCTACCTGCGCCTGGTGTTTGAGAACTTCCCGACGAAGTCGAGCGACGTGCCGCAGAACCTGCGCTGCTTTTCGATCAACCGCTTTGCCGTCATCGGTTTCTGCCCGTGCAACGCGCACTCTGAGTGGTGCGACTACGCGACCGGCCTCTGCTCGCGCAAGACGGACACGGACGGAACCGGCCTCGCGATCACCATGGACTCGACTGAGCCCTTCGCCGCACAGGCCATTGGGCGCGATTCGATCTACAACTGCCAGCACCGCACCGCTGGCAACAAGTGCGACACGTGCGAGACGGGCTATTACTTCGCTGGTGCGCCCAACGCGCCCCCCACGACGCCGTTCATTACGCCCCAGGAAATTGCGGATGGCCAGTACCTCTACCCGACGTACAAGGGCGAAATTGTGGACGTTGCCGGCGACCCGTCGTCGACGATGGCGGCCATGTTCCAGAAGTTTTTCGGACCCATTGTTTGCAGCGCGGAGGACGACCTCGCCGGCAACTGCGAGCAGCTCGGCCAGTGGGTGTGCCAGGACTGCGACTGCCGCGGCCTCGGCTACGGCGAGTGGAAGAACTCGACGGGCGTCACGTGCGACCAGAACACGGGCGTCTGCAACTGCCACCCGGACACGCACACGCTCGGCAACACGTGCGAGACGTGCGAGCTCGGCTACTGCCGCCCGATGTGCTTTTTGGACTTTGGCACCGAGTGCCTCTCGGCCCCTTGCGTCGCGTGCAACTGCAACGGTCATTCGGTCACGCGCCTCGGCGACATGGACATCTGCGACGCGCAGGGGTGCGGGTGCACGTGCGACGCTACCCACAACGTCGACGTCAACGACCCGTACTGCGCGTCGTGCGCGCAGGGCGCCTACAGTGCCTCGGGCACTGCTCTCGACGGCGAGAAGTGCACGCTCTGCTACTGCTACACGCACAAGCAGGACTACAGCGACAACCAGGACCGCGACATTTGCCGCGTGACGGACGGCAACTGCGAGTTTGACCGCTACGGGAACGCGCAGGACTGCACGGGCAACACGTTTGGGTCGCAGTGCGAGCGGTGCCTCCCGAGCTATTACCGCGACGGCAACGACGAAACGGAGGACAAGGAGGACGAATGCACGCCGTGCGACCACTGCCAGCTCGACTATGGCTCGAAGGAGGTGACGTTCAACACGGGCGGCGAGGACGAGTATTTCTTCCGCGTGGGCATGAAGGCCAAGTGCAACCCGTGGGGCGGAAACTGCTTCTGCGACGAGACGTTCAACGTGGAGGGCCGCAACTGCGACGTGTGCAAGAGGGGCTACTACCGCACGCCCGAGATGGCCGCGAAGAAGGAGCCCTGCAAGAAGTGCGAGTGCAACGGCCACAAGGCGAGCGTCGACAACGAGTGCAACCCGGCGACGGGCGACTGCAACTACAACGGCCACGATTGCGAGGACAACACGACGGGCTTTGACTGCAGCCTCTGCCTGCCGACGTGGTATCGCGAGGGCGATGGCCCCTGGCCCGCCACGGACCCTTGCAGCGGCAAGTGCGACTGCACGGGCAACGGCGACGTGACGCAGAGCGGCGAGGACGCGTGCGACCCGAACGGCGGGTACTGCCGCTGCCAGAAGAACACGATGGGCTTTGGCGGCTCGCGTCGCGACTGCGCCGAGTGCAAGGACACGTACTGGGCATCGCGCGATCCCAACACGAAGCTCACGAAGGGGCAGACGTGTGAGTCGTGCCTGCCGCACTGCTACACGCACACGACCAAGTGCAACAAGTACTCGGGCGCCTGCTCGGACTGCGGCGACTTTACGGCAAACGGCGCGGAGAGCCGCTGCGAGAAGTGCGTGGATGGCCGGCGGCGCAACCGCAACAACGCGATTATGACGTCGCTTCTCGGCGGCGCGAGCATTTTCACTTTTGACTTTACGGCGGCCGCGGCGAAAGAGTTGGTGCGCAAGGTGGACTGCGTCCCGTGCTCGTGCAACACGCACTCGACGACGTGCGAGGAGAACTCCGGCAAGTGCACGAACTGCAACCAGAACACGGACAATGGGAACCTCTACACGTGCGAGGTCTGCAAGGACGGTTTCTTCCGCCGCTCGCAGACGGTCGAGAGCGACGTGCTGTCGTGCAGCGTCTTTACGGCATACGGGACGTCCCTCCCACTCATCACGTCGAGCGTCGTCCAGCAGCCCTGCCGCCCGTGCCGCGACTCGTGCTTCTTGACGGCCAACGACTTCTCGAAGTGCGACAAGGTGACGGCCGAGTGCACGTGCCCGCCGGAGCTCAACGCGGAGGGACACCGTTGCGACCGCTGCAAGGACGGCTACTTCGGACGCCCCGACCTCGGCATCCCGTGCCGCCCGTGCCCGTGCTACGGCCACACGGTGTCGCGCAACTTTGGCCAGATGGCGTCGGGTACGGTCGGGACGCTCCTCCAGTGCCAGCACAAGAACAACGCGGCCCTGCGCGGCCAGTGCGTCCTCAACCCCAGCGCGCTCACGCCGGCCAACATTGCCGCGATCCTGGCGAACAACGCGCTCGCGGATACGTTTGCCGTGTGCTCGTGCGAGGCCAGCACGACGCTGGCAGCCACGGTCTTCGCCGACAACTCGAAGTACCAGGGCGCGCAGTGCACGACGTGCAACCCGATTCGCTACTATGGCGCGCCGACGACCTGCACGACGGGGGCCGTCCCGTGCCCTTCGTACAACACGTGCAAGGACTGCCTCTGCAACGAGAACATCAACCTTGGCGGCGGCGTCCAGAACTGCCTCGCGGGCGCCACGCAGGTCTGCTCGAACTGCCTCGGAAACACGGCGAACGGTCCTGACCAGTCGTGCGACGTTTGCGCCGAGGGCTACTACGGCGATGCCCGCAAGCGCGACGGCGTGACGTACGCAAACAAGTGCTTCAAGTGCAACTGCAACGGCCAGAGCACCGTTCGCCTCAAGTCTGGCGGCAGCGAAATTCCGTTCAAGGAGGGCGACACGTGCTCGGCGACGGTGACGGACAACACGGTCGCCGGCCAGTACTCGTGCACGTGCAAGACGGGCTACGTCGGGCAGTTTTGCCGCGAGTGCGCCATCACGTACAAGAAGAGCGACATTCTCGGCAACGGCGAGCCGTACGTTCTCTGCACACCGTGCGACTCGTGCACCCAGGACCTCTACAACAACGTCATTACGCCGATGCTCACGCGCCTCGACAAGGCCAAGACATCGCTCGCGAAGGTCAACGCGTCGATGGTCGAGTACGTCGGCCTCGACGGGTCTGTGCTCCAGGCGCAGTTGGACGCCAAGGCCGCTGCGACGGCCGCGGCCTTTGCGGCGGCGGTGGATGCGGAGGACGACGCCGCGTCAGTCGCAGGCGACATTGTGACGCTGATGGGCACGCTCTCGGGCAGGGCCACCGGCGTGACGGGCGATCTTGAGGACCACGTGGACGAGGCGACGGTGATGCTCGGCACGCTCGGCGACGCCATCACGGACGCGGCCGACAAGAAGGGCGACCTGTCGAACGACATTGACGCGATCTCCGGGCGTCTGGACACGCTCAAGGCGTCGATTGCTGCGCTTGTGGCCGGCAAGGCCGACCTCGAGGACCTCGCGGACGACGTGGCCAGCGACTTCTCTGACGCCAAGGTCAAGGCTGGGCAGCTGGAGGAGGGGGCCGCGGGCATTTCGACGGGGATTGGTAACCTGGACACGCGCCTGGACACTGCGTCGGAGGCCATTGACGTTGCGTCGGACTCTGTCGACGCGCTTGCCGGCCAGATTGCGGACGTGCGCTCCAAGATCAACGCGGACAGGACGACGGGCGTTCCGACGCTGGCCGAGCGCATCCACGGCGTGTCGACGCGCAACGACCACCTGCAGACGGAGCTCGACAATGTGGGCGCAGCGGTGAAGGACCAGCTCACGACGCAGCTCGCAACGATCAAGAACGCCGTGAAGGCGCTCAAGGACCGCCTCGGGGCCCTCGAGACGCTCACGCCGTGCGGCGCGAACCCCTGCGGCCAGAAGCTCTGCCGCAACCACGACCGCGACACGTACGAGTGCTACTGCCCGGTCGGCACGTATGAGCTCGAGGACAGCTGCTACGCGCCCGTCGACCTCTGCGCCACGATCGGAAATCCGTGCAACAACGGCGGCACTTGCCTCAGCAGCGACACTGACCGCGCGTGCGTCTGCCCGCCCAACTTTGCCGGCGACACGTGCGACGAGGCGATCGATCCGTGCGCGTCTGTGCCCTGCCTCAACGGCGGCGCGTGCGCCGTGAAGGGCCGCTTCTACGAGTGCACGTGCCCCGACGGCTTCACGGGCGACAACTGCGAGATTCAGGAGGCGGTCCTCGTGGAGCGCGGCCAGTGGATTGCGTACCCGAAGATCAAGGCCTTCAGCGACTTTGCGCTCGAGGTCACGTTCGCGACGACGGACGCCGTTGGCGGCACGCTCTTTGTCTCGTACTACGACACGGAGGTCAAGTTTTCGAATCCGAACGTCGTGCCGGTCGCCGGCGACTATGCCGCGCTGATTGTGGGCGCGAACGGCCGGCTCCAGATGAACGCGGCGCCCGGCCTCACGTACAAGGTGCCCGGCAAGACGGACCAGTACACGGGCAACACGGTGCTGGGGGCGACGGACGGGCCCGTGGTCAACGACGGCCGCCGCTACCGCGCCAAGCTGCACATTGTCGCGAACATTGTCGATTACGACGTGTACGAGGAGGGCAACGCCGCGCCCATCTACTCTCGCCACGGCGTGGACATTAAGTCTGGCAGCTCGACGATTGACAGCACGGGCCCGCTGTACTTTGGCGCGCTCGCGACGAAGAACCCGATTGTGCCCAACTACCTCCTCAAGCCGCTCGCGGTGGACCTCTACCACATTGTGATTAACAACGCCGCCGTCGACCTCAAGTCGCCCAAGTTTGTGTCGCCCTCTGCGCCCGTGTTTGGGTCGCCCGTCGGCAGCGCGTCTGCGCGGCTGGCCATCAGCGGGCCCACTGGCGGCGCGAAGGTGCCTCCGGCGGTGAACTTTGGCCGGAACTTCCGGATCGAGGCGCGCCTGACGGTGACTGGCGATCTCACGGGCTCTGTGCTCACGGTCGCCAGCGCCGACTTTGACCACTTTGCGACGCTCGAGGTCATTGGCGGCCACCTGTTCCACGTGCGCTTTGCGTCGAAGGGGCACAGCGCCATCTCGCTCGAGACGCCGGCGCCGCTCTCGGCCGGCAGCACGATCCTCGTCGCGCTCACGGGCTCGCCCACGATGTTTGATCCCGGGCACCCGGGGGCCGCCCTCGGCCTGACGCTCAAGCTCGAAGTGTCGGTGAACGGCGGCGCGGCGGTGTCTGCGATGGCGGCGAGCAGCGGCCCCAACCAGGCGCTCGAGGGGACGGCGTTCATCATCGGTCACCTCGGCGGCAGCGCAGGGCCCATCTCGAACGACGCCCCCGAGGACGCGTCTGGCGCGCGGTTCCACCTCGAGTCGCTTGTGGTGGACGGCGAGGCCATTGCGCTCGGGAGTGCCATGCTCACTGGCGCCGCAGCTGTCATTTACGAATAGGCGTGTGCTTGCGCGCGTGACTACTTTGTGTTCATTTTACCCTCCCCGCCCTTTGTCGTTTTGCGCTGTGTTTTTTCGTGGGTCAATACAACGGGGAAGAAGCAAACGGAGCGCCAGTGGCAACGTGTGTGCACGCAGCAGCGCACAAAGATTGCATGGAACGCATGCCTTGTCACGTGAGCACAATTGAAAAAATTGGCGCCCGAGATCTCGGCTGCCCCTGTTTCAAAACGCTCTCAGCTGATCGCTCTTCGCGCGCCATCCAGCGCCCATCCACGCCATCCGCCGCCTGTTATCCCTTCTTTTTGCGCCATCCGTCGTCTTGGGGCTAGCGTCTCTGCTGCCGGCGCTGAGAAGCCCTCGAGCGCGTTGTATTCGGCGTGTATTTGGCGTTATCGTCGGGCGATCGTTGTTGGCACTCCTTCGCTCAGATGGCTTTTGTGTGCGCCCGTGAGTGTCGAGATGCGCTCATCAGAGCTCTAGATTCCGCCAGTTCGCATGCATTTTTTGCATCCTGTGGGGCTGCTTGTGTGGACGTTTGGGCGTTGCTTTCGTGTGTGCGATGCGTCTGTTGGCGTTGCTTTGCTGTGGCCTCACTTCGGGGTGCTCTATTGGTTATGCATGCATGCTATTGCCGTGGGGGTTGAAGCCATGCCATTGCCGTGGGGGTTGAAGCCACGGTCGTTCGTTCATTCGCGCTTTGTAAGCCTTTGGAAGAGTGGCTTGGTGTGCCAATCTGAGCATTCGCACGTTTGGAAGTGGCAGCTTGGTGTGCCGTATTAATGGTCGTTCTGCGCATTCGAGTGTAGGGTGCATTCGAGTGGTAGGGAGAGTAGCCTTTTGACCTTGCCTCGTTTTCGTCCTTCTGCCGCGCGCCTCACCCCCTTCGCTCGTGGCGCAGTGACCGGCGTTGTTCCGGACGAGCCCGTCGTCTCGCGGCTGTCCGGCGGCCTCTTTGAGCGGCGCGTGCTTGAAAAGTACCTCGCGGACAACGGCACAGACCCCCTGTCGGGCCAGCCCCTCTCCGCTGAAGATGTCATCACGCTCCGCCCCGCAAAGCCCATTGTGCGCCCTCGCCTGCCCTCGGCCACGAGCATCCCCGCGCTCCTTCGCGCGTTTCAGGACGAGTGGGATGCCGTGATGCTCGAGTCGTATTCGCTCAAGGTGCAGCTGGACACGCTGCGCCAGGAGCTGTCCCACGCGCTCTACCAGCACGACGCCGCATGCCGCGTCATCGCCCGACTCACCCGCGAGCGCGACCAGGCGCGTGCGGCACTCGCGAACTTCCGCCCGTCTGCCGCACCCGCCGAGTCGGCGCCGATGGAGGGCGTCGAGACGCAGGACGGTGCACCGGCGGCCGCGGGCGCGCTGCCGGATGCAGTGACGAGCGTTGTGGCGAGCGTTGCGGCGCGCTTGACGAAGGAGCGCAAAGAGCGCAGGAAGGAAAAGAACGAGTCGCGGGACGAGGGGCTCACGAACAAGTGCCGGTCTCTGAGCCTGCAGCACAGCTACCCTGCCGTGCACAGCGCCAGCCAGGTGTGTGTGCGTGCGCGCACGCGGGGGACTGCCATTGTTGGCTCATTGGAACTTGTGGTGGTGGTGGTGGTGGTGTGTGTGTGTTTGTGTGTGTGTGTGTGTTTGTGTGTGTGTTTGTGTGTGTGTGTTTGTGTGTGTGTGTGTGTGTATGTGTGTGTGTGTGTGTGTGTGTGTGTGTGTGTGTGGGTGTGTGTGTGTGTGTGTGTGTGTGTGTGTGTGTGTGTCGGGAGAGAACTGCGAGTTTGTTTGCGAGTGCCGTCACCCGTCCCCACGCCGCCCCACACCGCCCCACACTGCCACTCACTCTGCCTCTGCCCCACACTCGCCTCGACCGCAGCCGGGCATACTTGGCATTGCCTCACACCGCCTCACACTGCCACTCACTCTGCCTCTGACCCACACTCGCCTCGACCGCAGCCGGGCATACTCAGTATTGCCGTTCATCCCGACGGCGCGCGCATTCTGACGGGCGGCGTGGACAAGAACGCCGTGCTCTTTGACCGCACCAAGGGGCAGGTGGTCGGCACCATGTCCGGTCACACGAAGAAGGTCAACAGCGTCCTTCTGCACCCGACGGCGGACCTCGCCATTACGGGCTCGCACGATGCCACGGTCCGGTTCTTTTCCACCTCGGATTGCTCGCAGAAGGCCGGTGCGTGTGCAAGTTGTTCGTGGGCTGTAAACAGACACGTCAATGTGAAGGGGGCTTGTAGAAATGTTGTTATACTGATTTCCTTGGGGCTTCAAGCGGACGGACGTCTAAGTGTGAGGGGGGCTTTGTAAGAAATGGGTGTTACTGCACGCCTTGCATGTCGTTTTGTAATGCTCGAGGGCCGTTGTAACACGCGGCACTGTTTTGCCTGCAGTCCTCAAGGAGCATTCGAAAGAGGTCACCGGCCTCTCGCTGCATGCGTCGGCGCAGTACCTTGCCACGGCAGGCGCAGACAAGGCGTGGGCCTTTGTGGACGTGGAGTCTGCGCGGGCCATCACGACTGTGCGCGGCGCCGCACACGAACCCGGTGCGTCCAAGAACAACCTGCCGCGTGTGGCGTGTGGCGTTCTCGCGAGTGCTGAGTGTGTTTTTCTGTCTCACGCGAATATTGCGTTCGAGTGCCGGGCGTGTGTTCCTTGTTTCTTTCTGCCTTACGCGGAGTGCGAGTGCTTAGCGTGTGCCTGGTGTGTGCGCAGGTTTCACTATTCCGCGGTTCCATCCCGACGGCCTCATTCTCGCGACGGGCACGACGGTCGGTTCAGTCAAGGTGTGGGACCTCAAGCAGCTGGCGCCAGTGACCACCTTTGAGGGGCACACGGGCGGCATCCGGGGCATTGCGTTCTCGGACAACGGCTACTACCTGGCGACTGCGGGCGAGGACAGCGTCGTCAAGCTGTGGGACCTGCGGCGCCTTGAGAACTTCCACTCGATTGCGCTGGGCGATGGTTACGACGTGCACGCGCTCGAGTTTGACCCGCTCGGCCTCTTCCTCGGCGTCGGCGGTTCAGACATTCGGTGGGTGTCGGCTTAGCGTGGCACGTGTGCTACGTGCGTGTATGGCTGGCTAACTCACTGTCCCTTCCTCTGTAGCGCGGCCCGTGTGTGTGTTGTGTTGTGCTTTGCTTGCTTTTATAGCCATCTAACGCACCGCCCTTTCCCTTTGGACAGCGTGTTCCGCGCAAACAAGACGTGGGACCATTTGACGACGCTCAGGGACCACACGGCGTTGGTGACGGGCCTCCAGTTTGCGCCCGACACAAGCTACCTCGCCTCTGTGAGCATGGACCGCAGCCTTAAGGTGTTTGCGTAGCCCAGTAAAAGTGTCTTTGGTACAATTCTATAGATGTGGGGGTCGCACGAGCCTGTTTCTGATGGCACACACAGCCACACGAAAGTGCGGAATTGCTTATGCATCTCAGCTTATGCATTCTCAGCTGGTTTGTGCCTTGGCGAGTCGCAATCGCGCCTGTGCGGCCACATCATTAGCCAGCCACGTGACCTGAGCACAACTCTTAGAGCCGCTCACACGCATCGCGTGTCTTGTTTGTTCGCTCGCCGCTCTTCGCTCTCCGTCGCTCGTCGCTAGTCTTGTTCGCTCGCCGCTCTACTTGTTCGTTCGCCGCTCTACTTGTTCGTTCGCCGCTCGTCGCGTGTCTTGTTCGCTCGCCGCTCTTCGCTCTCCGCCGCTCGTCGCTAGTCTTGTTCGCTCGCCGCTCGTCGCTAGTCTTGTTCGCTCGCCGCTCGTGGCGTGTCTTGTTCGCTCGAGGCTGTTCGCTCGCGGCTGTCCGCTCGCCGCTAGTCTCGTGCGCTCGCCGCTCGACGTGTTTGCTCGCCGCTCGTCGCGTGTCTTGTTCGGTTCGCTCGCGGCTGTTCGCTCGCCGCTCTTCGCAGGCCGTGCTTCGCTCGCCGCCGCTCGTCGCTAGTCTTATTCGCTCGCCGCTCGACTCGTTCGCTCGCAGCTCGTCGCGTGTCTTGTTTGCTCGAGGCTGTTCGCTCGCGGCTGTTCGCTCGCCGCTCTACGCTCGCGCCGCTCGTCGCTAGTCTCGTGCGCTCGCCGCTCGACTTCCTCGCTCGCCGCTCGACTTGTTCGCTCGCCGCCCTTCGTGTTCGCTCGCCGCCCTTCGTGTTCGCTCGCCGCCCGTCTTTTTCGCTCGCCGCCCTTCGTGTTCGCTCGCCGCTCGACGTGTTCGCTCGCCGCTCGACGTGTTCGCTCGCCGCCCTTCGTGTTCGCTCGCCGTCCTTCGTGTTCGCTCGCCGCTCGTCTTTTTCGCTCGCCGCCCTTCGTGTTCGCTCGCCGCTCGACGAGTTCGCTCGCCGCTCGTCTTTTTCGCTCGCCGCATGTCTTGTTCGCTCGCTGCCCGACTTGATCGCTCGCCGCTCGTCTTGTTCGCTCGCCGCTCGACTTGTTCGCTCGCCGCTCGACTTGTTCGCTCGCCGCTCGACTTGTTCGCTCGCCGCTCGACTTGTTCGCTCGCCGCTCGTCTTGTTCGCTCGCCGCTCGACTTGCTCGCTCGCCGCCCTTCGTGTTCGCTCGCCGCTCGACTTGCTCCCTCGCCACGTGACTTGTTCGCTCGCCGCTGCCTTGTTCGCTCGCCGCTTGCCGCTCGTCTGTAGCCCGCTCGTTGGCTGCGATTAGCTGGTCGCCTGTAGATGGTTGCAGGTGGCTGGTCGCTGGTAGTCCGGTCCCTTGTGGCTGGTCACCTCGCATTTCTCTTGTCGCTGGCCCCGGGTCTCTCGTCGGCTGCATCATTTGCCGCGTGGCTAAACTGACGTTCGAATGCGCCGACAGACTGCGATTGCTCGCGAGGCTCGTGATTCGCTGCAGCTGGTCGTTGCTTTGTCGATAACGCATATCCTGCGGTTGCAAGGAAATCGCGAGGCGGAAGACCGACAAAGCCGACTGATATAAACGGCCAACGGCAAGCATGCAACACGAATTTGTGGGCGAGTGAAGAGAT
>CALSCQ010003283.1:0-14016 GCA_943704525.1 Pigoraptor vietnamica | reverse complement strand
CCCCCTTTGCCGAGTACACATACTTGCTCGCACACGCGCTCACACATACATGCACACGCACATGCACACGCACATGCACACTTCACGAGCTCGCGCTCGCCTCACGCGACCTGTTGCCCCTGCGAACGCAGCAATGCGTCGGCGATAATGCACATGATCATCAGCGCCAAGGACGGCGGCTACGTCCTCGGTGCCTACAGCCGCACGTTCGACAGCGTCGCGGCGATGATTTCGTACTACCAGGCCCACAAGCTTAACATCAAGGGTGCCGAGCACACGATCCTCAAGCAGGGCATTATGCGAAAGTGATCGTGCGCGCGCTGTTGTGTGAAAAACAGAAGCTATTATCCGGCCCTCTTGCATTCTACGAATTGTACACGTCACTGCAGCCACTGCAAAGGAACGGCCGACATTAGATGCGGAGAAACACGCGCACGCGCGCACGCTGTTATTAAACTGCGCCCAACGGCGGCCCAATGCTATCGCACGGCGGGCGCGGCGTCGTCCTGCTGTTCGTTTCTGGGATTGACCATGTCGGTGAGGCTGTCCAGCAGCGCCTGCCGCTCCTCGAGCTGTTCGGTCGTGTAATCCATTGCCGCCAAGAGGCGCAGATAGTGCGCGAACAGCTCCTTGTCCCTGCGAGCGCGCACAAGTCAGCACCCTACTCCACGTGAAACTGAGCCACACACAAATCGACCAACTCGAAAAACGCGCGAGCTGGGGCATGCACCGGCAATCGTGAGGGGGTGAACGAAAGAGGCCCGCACGTACGCACCGCTTCGCAATGCTCTTGTCCGGGTAGTACGAGTTTGCGTCCATGAGCGTGTTGTCGTAGTTGCCCGGGACAAACTCCTCGTCGCGCTTCATGAGCAGATTGAACTCGAGGTCCCCCGCAATGTTCGCATTCGACTGCGGACGCGACGCCAAATTCGGACGTTAATAACAGCTTACATCCACGCAAAGTTGCCCGCGGTAAGACAACACATCCACGCAAAGTTGTCCGCGGTAAGACAACACATCCACGCAAAGTTGTCCGCGGTAAGACAACACATCCACGCAAAGTTGTCCGCGGTAAGACAACACATCCACGCAAAGTTGTCCGCGGTAAGACAACACTGCACGGATGCATCCGAGCAGGGACAGGGCACTACGCATAATGGCGACGATGCTGCGAAGCAATGGCACGCGGCGACCCACCCGACCGACGCGGGGCTTCTTCCGCTTGTTCTGCCGGTCTTGCGATTGTTGCAAGTTGTCGACGATGACGGCAATAAAGAGGCTGCGCGGGCGGGTGTGCGAGTACGTTCAAGGTGGGGCCGGGCAGAGGGGAGAGAGTCCGCACGCGGCGGAATATCGGCAATAACATCAAAGTTGCACGCCCACGCAGCGAGGGACAGCGACTTACTTGACAAAGATGAACGTCTGCAGCACAATGAAGAGCGCGAGGAACGCGAAAATGTGCGCCTTGGACGTGTCTTCGTCGGCGACGTCCGAGTACATGAAGAACCAGTCGTCCATGGTCATCAGCTGAAAGAGCGTGAAGATCGCGTGGCCGAGGTCGCCCCATCGGTCCGGATCCACCGTTCCGTACAGCGACCGCCCAATCACCGCAAACACGTCTGCCGCAACGTGTGCCGTCAAGGAGAACATCGCGAGCGCGAAAACCACCCGCACAACGACGGGCAACCGCGCACACAAGCTAAGCAAGCGCACTCTAATCCCGCTCTCAAACATCGCACATGCACGCACACGACAGCGCGGATACACATGACGAGTCCCATGAGCAGCGAGATGTTTCCGAGGGCGGGGATCGATTTGAAGAGGGTCGTGACGATGACCTGGAGGCTGCGCAGGAACTTAATCGTGCGGAGCACTCGCAGCGCACGCAGCGCACGAATGGCGCGGAAGATGCGCAGCAGGCGAAAGATCTTCGGGTTGAACGCCGCCACGGACACGGCGAGGGGGAGCACGAGGTCGAGAATGCTCGCCAGCACGATAAGACAGTCTGTCGATGTGGTGCGGCGGCGTTGAGACTGTCGGAACGCACAATGCAAGGAAGGGCACACGTACGCACGCACGCACGCACGCACACAAGCACGCACACACACACACACGCACACACACACACACACAAACACACACACAAACACACACACACAAACACACACACACAAACACAAACACACACACACATACACACACACAAACACACACACAAACACAAACACACACACATACACACACACAAACACACACACAAACACAAACACACAAACACAAACACACACACACACATACACACACACACAAACACACACACACACATACCACACACACACACACACACACACACACACACACATATACACACACACGCACGCAACTGCAGAAATTGGGGAAGATTACAATCAAAGCGGAGAATCCAAAGTAAGCGGCACAATGACACATGACGGGCGAGGCGGGGGGCAGGGAGGGGACACAGGAGGGGCGCACACACACACACACACACCGAAGCGATTCCACGCGCTCCGAAAGTAGTGCATGCGGCTCGCGTACATCTTGAGCACCATTTCGAATATGTAGATGCCGAGGAACACGGCGTCGATCACGTTGAAGTACCAGCCTGCGTGAGGTGCCCCGTGAGAACAAACGCAGCAAAAGACACTCGCGCCCAATTCGCACTCTAAAGCCAGCACGCGCTTATCGCATCGCCACACACCACAAGGACATAGCAGTGACGCACACCAGCACGCGCTTATCGCAACGCCACACCTCAAGGACATACGCATTGGCACACACCAGCACACAGGACAGGCCAGCGCACCCATCGCACACCCACCGACTTGGCGGACAACGCCGTCGATGGTTTGCAGCGCAATGAGAATCGTGTTGATGAAAATGATAACCAGAATGAACGTTGAGAACGCGCCCGTGTTGCTGAAGGCGTGCGCGTACTTGCGGAAATTGCTTCCGCCGACAAGGTCGAGCTGCTCTTCGCGCGCACTGCACACCACGCACACGGGTCAAACGGACTCTCATAAGAGTGTGCACGAAGGGACTGGGCGACGAAGGGGTCTCGTGTTTGTGTGTTCGCACAGGCGATTCAGAGAAGAGCAAGCCGCGCAATACGCACTGTTGCAACTCGGACAGCTGCCCTGTAGTGGTGGAGCCGATGCTCAGCGACCGCGACCGCTGCGACCCGATGGACACCGTGTCGTACTGCGAGTCAATCTGAGAAAAGTCGCCCGAGAACGAGCTTGACACCGACCCCACGCGGGACACGTCGTCGCTCATCTTCGATGCGGACAAGGAGGGCTCTGAAGCCCCCCACGAAAGGCGTTACGCGCCCATACCGCACTAGCGCAACGAGGGACCGTCAGAGCCTCCACGAACACCCCACACGGGATCTCACACACGCATACACACACATACACACACACACGCGCGCGCACTCCTGCACATACGAGAGGGGTGTGCGAGGCGTAATATGACTTCGACAGCGAAGAGTTGCCGCCTTAGAAGCAAAGCACTGAGAGCGTATCCTTCTGAGCCGGGATGCCATGACAACAAGAATGTGCCGAGACCTCGCAAAAAGATGATGTCCGATCACGTGCGCTTCCGATGGACAATAGCTCCGACGTGCTCCGCGATATGTGAAGCATCTCGTCCATTAATTAAGAATACGTCCCTTCTTCCTTCCTACACTCTGTTATGGCGACCCCATTGAAGCCCTGGGAGCAGGCACGTGGTCCCTCCGTGGCCCCTCCCGCGCGCATGGGACCAGCGGGGGATCTCGACCACCGCACCCTCGCTCTCTCGCGGCAAACGCAGCCCGTTGGCGCGCCTCTACCACATTCTGGCGGCATGATGGCGGGTCCGTCCGTGATGCCACCGCCACCGCCGGTGCGAGGGCAAAGAGGTTGGTGTTGTTGGAGAACTTTGAGAGGTTAATCGCGCACTGTTATTGTGTTTGCTGCTAGGGAAGTGATTGCGCTTTCGCGGACTATGACCAGCGGAAGAATTCCTGTTCTGTCCCCTCTTATCAATACTGCTGTTCTCCACTTTCACTCGCAGCAGGAGGGAATGGCGATTATGATCGCGGCAATGGCGGCGGCGGCGGGCGGCCATACGGTGGCGGGAGCTACGGTTATGGGGAGAGGGGCTATTCGTCTGGAGGGCAATCGGGCGGCGGCGGCGGCGGGTACGGGTATGGTGGAGGTTACGGGTACGGTGGCGGCGGCGGGGGACGTGGCATGGGTGGAGGGTCTTTGGGCTACGGCGGTTCGTACGGCGGGTACGGCGGGTACGGCAGTTACGGGTATGGGGGGTATGGGGGCGCGAGTAGGGTGGGGGTTGGCGCCGAGCAATACCCGCCGGGCTCGGTGATGCGACGCGCGGAAGAGACAAGCCGCAATGCGTTTCAGGTGGGCATGTGTGGCTTTTTATGTGGCACGAAGTGGCTTTCGCTCAGGCAGTGTTCAAGCGTCATGCCGCTAGTCTTCTGCTTGTTACTTACGGCGGCGCAACTGCAGGCGATCGAGAGCATTGTGTATGCGTTTGGTTCCGTGAGCGCCATGCTCGAGTCGACCTTCCACGCAACGTACAGCTCGTTCCGCGCCGTGCTGGGTGTGGCGGACCACTTTGGCCGCCTGCGCTCGCACATTGCCGGTATCCTTGCGGCGTTCACCATTCTCCGTTCGCTCCGCCTCTTGATTGTGCGCGTGTTGCGGCGCCTCGGCATCAATTCGCCGCGCATCGAGGAGCGACTCCTTCCGAAGGACGCCGCGCCCGGCGGCACGGTGTTGAACCCCCGCGAGTACGAGGCGATGCTGCGTGGCGGCGCCGTTCGCTCGTGGCCGCTCGTTCTCTTTGGTGCCGTTGTTATCGGAATTCCGTGGCTCGTCTATCGTCTGCTCCGCGACAGTGCGGAGGAGGACCAGGTCGACCCTTCGTCGGTGGCGCCTGGAAAGATGCTGTCGGACGGGAGTGGCCTCGCGCTGCCCGCCCGCATGCTGTACGACTTTGACGGACGCGGAAGCGACGAATTGCCCGCGCAACGCGGGGACGTTGTTCACGTCTTTGTGCCCAGGGAACTCATCGCCACCAACCCCTTGCTTCAACAACGGCCGTACGATCTCACGGATCCCGAAACGCTCGCCAGCATTTCGTCGGCCATTGCGTCCGAGTGGCTATGGGCGCGGTCCGCAACCGACGGTGGGCTGCAGGGCTATGTGCCGGGTAACTACGTGGAGCTGCTGGGGCCGTCTGGGACGCGTGCGGAGGGCGATCGCAACGCTCCCGAGGGGACTGGAGGCGAAGCGTACGAGCAGTAAAATTAATTATAACCCTCACCCTTGGTATAACCCGGAACCCTGACCAGAGCCCACAATCCACAATCAAACAGGCGCCTGATTTTGGCGCCCTTTCTGACGCCTCAAGTGCCGAATTTTGAAAAGTCGGCACTTGGCACACGGCAAAAAAAAGGACAGGGAGGAACCCGCACTACCACACGTAGTGCGGGCGCAGCGGACACGAATGGCTGCGCCGCACGCTCTTGCGCACGCGCCCTCGCCCGTGTCGCCCTCCCCCGGGCCCGTGCGCGGTCGCGTGCTTCGACAGTTCATCCCGGTCGACTTCCGCCCCACTCAGCTGCACGACATGGTCTTGGACAAGGCCACGGGCGTGTGGCGGAAGGTCGACGGCCTCGGAGAAGAAACGCTCGACGTGAGCGACGTGTCTTCGCGCTCGTCTGATGAAGGCCCCGCGGCCGCATCCCCGCCACGGCCAGCGCTGCCGACGAACCCCTCTAAAAGCGCGACACCAAAAACCACCACACCGTCAACTGCTGCGAGTGCGAGCGGGGCGGGTGGTGCAAAAGGGGCCGGCCGCTTCGACGCCATGTTTGCGCAGGAACTCGATGACAGCTGGGGCGCGGATGCAGACTCGGAGACGTCGCCGGGCACGCACGAGGATGTACGGCCGGAGGAGGCCATTGACGACCCCATGTCGTCCCCGCGGACGTCGACGCTCGTGCTCAACGAAAACGCGCCGCCGCCGCGCAGCCACACGCGCCACAACCGGCATCTCATGCAGAACAGGCCGTTTATTGACATGCTCAGCCCGAACCACCGCCGGCTGGAGGAGCTGTTTGACCACGCCGCCGCACCCCCCAGCAAGCCGCGGGATGCATCGCCCTCGCGGCCGAGTGCGGACGCGGCCCCTTCAACAGCGTCTCCAGCGCATGCGGGGAGTCGCGCAGCGTCACGTGCGTGGGGCGACGAGGGTCTTCTGGGCGCGCTTGAAATGATGGCGTCGCTGGGGGCGCAGGATCTCTCGCCGTCGGGAGCAGGCTCGCTGGCGGGACGCTCGCCGTCCGTGCACGCCAGCGCTGCAGCCACGCCGGCAACGGCAAGCCGCGTGACGAAGGCCGATGCTGCCATCTCGCCCATGTCCGTGGAGTCGACTGCGCGGAGTGCGGTGCGGAGGGCGTTGGAGGAGGCGCGGTGGCTAGACGCGCGCACGCTCGCAGCCCACGGAGAAGACGCGCGCGTGACACGACTGGCACTGCAGCGCCGCGGAATTGCCGGCGTCAAGGGACTCGCGTCCTTTTCCCGCCTTTCCGAGCTGGATCTCGCGGGAAACCACATAGCGGATGCCGGGCGTGCGCTGCCGGACGTTCCTCCCGGCGTGTCGTCGCTGTGCCTCGCGTCCACGGGGCTCGCGACGCTTGGAATGCTGCCTTCGCGCCTCGCCGGCCTGCGCACGCTCGACTTGAGTGGCAATGGTCTCGGCAGCCTGTCTGGCATTGGGGCCTGCGAGCACCTCGTGCACCTGAATGTCGCCGCAAACGCGCTGTCGTCCCTGCATGAAATTGCAGGGCTTTCGCGCCTGCGCACGCTGGACGTGTCGTGCAACTCGATCGCATCCCTCGTCGACATCCCGCCCCTGTCGCGGCTGGAGCGGCTCGGCGCCCAGTCAAACGCGATCGCAGGGTTGGCGGGCTTGGCGCGCTTTCCCTCGCTCACGTGGCTGGACGTCAGCGGCAACTTGCTGCGCGGATTCGACACGGTCGCACTCGACGACTCGAGCGATATTGGACTGGAGGGATCGCCCCCGCGCTCGGAGGGCGCCCCCATGCCGCCGCTGGTGACGCTCGTCGCCGCGGGCAACCGCGTGGCCTGCCTCGGCGGACTAGAGTGGCTGCCGGCGCTCGCCTTTCTCGACGTGTCCGACAATGCACTCGCGAGCTTCGACGGGTGGAACGCCTCCGTCCCCAACGCGCGCGTCATCCTCGCGCCACGCAACGCCATCGGTGATGTAGGCCTCTTGAGCCTATCTCGACTGGAGCTGCTGGACGTCTCCCACAACCGCGTGCGCTCGCTGCTGTCGTTGTGCGGGTGCGTTGCGCTGCGTCACCTCGATGTCTCGGACAACGCCGTGGAGCACGACAGCGGCGCGCTGGGGAAGACGGCGCGCGGGGGAAGCGCTGGCGGGGACGTGCAGTACTTTGTCGAATTGCGTTCGCTTGACCTCTCTGGCAACGCGCTCGTCGATCTCGGCATATGTACCGACCCGCGCTTCTCTCTTCGCCGCCTGCAGCGACTCGAGGCGTCTAGGAACCAGATTGCCTCGGGCTCGCGCTTGGCGGAAGACCTCCGACAATTGCCGCGCATCGAGTGCGTGGACGTGCGCGGCAACCCGGCACTCCACGACGCGTACCCGGACTATAGCGCGCGCGACGACGCCTCGAGCGTAGCTTCGGGAGCTGGCATCACGTGCTTTCGCGAACAGCCCGTACCCATGGCGCGATTTGGCGATGTGCGGACCAGTTCGTTGCCGCCGGATGGGCACGCGGGTTCGATTCTCGACGGCGCCGAGTGGGCGGACATTGAGGTGTACGACGCGCGGCACCCAGTCGGCGCGCGCAGCCGCATGCGCCACCGCGCGCGCGTGCTCGGGTGGGCATCGGACACGCTCGACATTCTCGACGGCATCCGCGTGTCGCAGGCGGAGAGGGAGCGCGCGGTGCTGCGTGCCAAGCGCGCCATCAGCGCATCCAGCGAATCCCTATCTGCGACACAAGCGACCGCAGACGTGCTCTCGCGGCCAGCACCTCAGGCGGGATCACCCTCCCACAGCCCCGCGGCACAGCGCAGGGCTGGAGGGACCCGTCCGTTGCATGCACCGCCTGCGGTTCACGCCGAGAGCTCGTCGCACACCGGCCAAGCCGTTCGGCAGGAGAGGTCTTCTCCGCCTCGCCGCCCCTCGCCCAGGACAGAGAGGCGCGCCGTGTCGCGAACAGTGGACGAGTTTCTCTCGGACACGAGCGCGGACGCGGCCGCAGCGCTCATGCGGCGGTTCCAGGAAGAGCACTTTCAGATGCGCAAGAAAGCCGTTGCGCCGCGGCCAACAGCTTGGGAGGTGTCCCGAACGGACGACACGCACGGGGACGTCCCGGCCGAGGAGCTTAGGGTGGACGGGCGCGCGCGCAAACTGTGGGATCGCTCGTCACATTCGCAGAGCGCACCCGCGTCCAGTGGCGCCGCGGACGTGCCGCTAAGCTTTTGGGTGCCTGTGAATCCCGCACCGCCCGTGGCCGACCCGGACACCGAGAGCGCGCGTACGGACAGTCCAGTTGACGTCTCCCCGCACGCGCAGCGTGGACCGTTTGGCGGCGCCGCCCCCTTTGCGCCGTCGACCCCCGCGGACCGCAGGCGTCTGTACGAGGAACGCGTCCGCGAGTTGAGGCAGCACGGGCCGAGGTCGTCCGGCAAGAAGCGCGCTCTGACTGAGACGACGCGCGCGCGATTTCACGAACACCGCCAGGCGGAGCGGCTGACCACCGGGTCATCGCATGCGCGCGGCCACGAGGGACTTGTCGTGTGGGGCCGCCCTGCACCGCGCACGCACATCAACCCGGACTACAAGCCAGCGCCTGCGCCTTCCCACGCGGCGCTGGACGGGCGCGCGAGCGTAAAGCTGGCTCCCGCAAGCGTGCGTGCAGTGGCTGACCGACCGGTTCCATCGTCGCCCGCCAAGGCCACAGTGGGTCCGTGGGACATCAGCACGGACTTTGGTGGTGACGCCGATCTGCACACATCGCGCACTCGGGTGCCTGTGGCGCAGACGCGACAGCGGAGCGCTCGAGGCGGCGACTGGGAGGCACTGCAGCCGTACTAATGGCTGCGCGCGGATGCCCGCAATATATTTATATTACACTCTTGCTTGTCGTGTGTGACCAACGCAGGTGGCCTCGCGGTCAGCGAGCTCAACTGGCGGCGTTGGTTTTCTTTACACGCACGCCTGCACGTCACGTGGACAGCCGCCGCCTGCGCAGTTTACTGAACTTACAATATAGTACGACGGGAGACGCTAACGTACTCTCTCCCCCATCCCACCCCGCGCGACCCCTTCGGCGTGTCATGAGGTGTTTGGTCAGCCCCTTCGTGACAGCCTCCAATTCGACGTCGACGCAGCGAAAAATTAAGGCTTTATTGTCGCCAAGAAAGTAGGGCTGTTAATTCCCCGCGCAACTGAAATTGCTTGATTTTGCTGATTGGCGAGGCACAGTCCAATTCCCGCCAGCTGGCACCGCATCGCACAGCTAACTTCAAAGGGGCACCCGGCCGCCCTCGGCGTAACGAGCTCCCAGAGTACTGTACGGCCAATTTGTGCGCGCGACTCCTGGTGGCCCTTGCCTTGCTGATGAGGAGATACGGCGGCTCCAGAAGCATTTTTGCGCACGCGCCCTTGCTATGATCTATCAACAGTTTCTTGCTGCGAGATACCCCTCTGCGAACGTTACATTTGTCCACGCACGCGTGCACCGCCCCTCACGCTTTCACGCCCATTTGATCGTCGATCCACTGCACAACCTCCATTCGCTTCTCCTTCAGCGTGGCTGCACGCGCATTGCTCAGCTGCTGCGCCCGCTCGGCCGCATCGAGGCGCCCGAGCACCCAATGGAACACGCTCCACCGCCGCAAGAGGCTCGCCGACGTCAGCGACGCACGCAGACCAGGCACGCGCCCGTCAATCAGACGCGACAGCCGATAGTTCCCCGCACGCACGGCCACGTCGAGCGTGCGCGTCAGCTCAAACGGCCGTGTGCGCAGGTCGAACGCACCCGGCTTCCGGGCCTCCGCCGTGTCCATGACAGGCGCAATGCGCGCGTTCACATCAATCATGTACGACACCATGTCGGTGAGCCCCGCTGCAGCGGCCTGGTCGGCGTGGTCGCGCGGCGCACTACGATGGGCAAACGTGGCCGCGACATCGATGCACTCGCACAGGCGGCGCAAGAGGGCCAAATCGCCTTGGCGCACGGCGTCCTTAAACCACGTGCGAGCAGCAGACAGCGCATATGGAACGATATGTTCGTCGTTGACCGAATAAGGCAACGTCCCCACTAGGGGCCACACGAACTCGACGTATTCCGCCGTGAGCGGATACTTGCAAAACTTGATTGTTGACGACAGCAAAGTGTTCCCAGTCAACTCGCACCCGCGCGCATGCATCCATCTGAGCGCATCCGGTCGGCGAGACCACCTATGGCCATAAGAATGTTGTCGCGCGACATGCGCTTCAAGGCCACTTCCGCCGATGCATAGTCGTTGCGGAGGAGGAGCTGCTCGAGGGCATCAAAGCCGCACTTGGCGCCCTCCTTCAGCATGCTGTACACCGCATCGTGCGCCTTCCCATTCACGCGGGACCACTTCAACCCGAGCGCACGAAGCCGCTCAATGACGGCTGCATTGACCGCCGCATCCGCAATACGATCACGTGCCCGCTGCTGCAAGTCAGCGAGCGCCGTGGGCGAGTACTTGAAGGCAAGCTCGAGCAGCTCAGGGCCCTCGTTTTCGCTGCTTGCCGCCGCATAAAATAAACACGTGGTCAGGCGACTATTGTCAATTGCACGACTGCGGCACTCTCGGAAGATGGCGTCGAAAACCTCACGCGACTGGCAACAGTGCCTAAACGACAGCTCCAACAATGGCATGATTGAGTAGCCGTCGACGAGCGGGAGGAGCCTCGCCACACGTCCAACTCGCCACGCCGAATGGGACCCATAGCCGTGTGCACGGACGCGAGCCCAACGAGGTAGCCTAGCGTCTCCTCGAGGAGAAAAAGGGCCTGTTCGCGCGTGAGGTTTTCCCACGTCCACTTCCAGCGACTCCTTGCCTTGTCGTAGAGCGAACTGTTGCTGCGGGGGTCCACCTCCTTGCGGTTGCGCACGAGAAACGCAAACGCGTCCCAATTCCCATGGCCGAGGACGCCATCCACCGCCGCCAGCGTGCACCGCGACACGCGCCCGTGCTTGATCTCGTCCTCGTGGAGCAGCTGGATGAGCTCAAAGTGCCCGCTCTTGGCCGCGCTGTCAATGTCCCAGTGGCCGTAGGGGCGGTACTTCGACAGGTCACCCACGACGCACTCGTTGACCGTGTCGCGGATGCGGTCCAAAAACCCACGCAGCGCCGTGCACGTCGCGCGGAGGTGGCCGACGTCTGTGAGCGTGAAGCGGCCAATTTTGACGAGGTGCACGAGCACCTCTTCCGAGAGGCCGAGGAGCAGCGAGACGCGTTCGTCGCCGAGCGCCTGCTCTGCCCTCGGGGCTGCCATGTCGTTGAGCTGCAGTGACGTGTTTTTTCCTTCTCGATTAGCACGTGATGGCACGTGATCTGGTTACCAAGGGCGCCCAGAGCATTGGCGCATTGCACCCATTTTTGCCCCCTTTTCCGACCATTTCCAGTGATTGGTGTCGGGGGATAGTCTGGAATTCTCTGTGGCAACGCCCCACAGCCAGATTATGAGTTTGGGTTGAATAGCGAGAAACGGCTTCAGTGTGTTCGACCTCTCCATTGCGCTGTTGCCGTCGTATTCGCGCGTCCGTTGTGGCCGGTCGACGTTTGTGCGGCTGTGGCTCCCGTGTCCCCTTCTTCTGTCGTCTCACGAGGGCCCGGTGGAAGGATATTCAAAACGGCAAAGTGCAGTGCGACTGGTTCCGACGCTGTGGTTGGAGAGCATCACGCAGAGTGCCGTGCGACTGAGTGAGCGGAAGTTCGGCCCCTGCGGGGGCACGCGCAAATGGGCTGCGGGTCGTCGAAATCTGTGGCCGTTGCGCCTCTTGCGCCGCCGCCCGCGAGCGATGCCGCGAACGGAAAGGGGACAAAAGATGCGAAGGAGGTGAAGGAGGCGAAGGCAGCCGTGAGCGCGGTGAAGGCGAATGCGATCGCGCCGAGTGGGAGTGGCAGTCTCGCCAAGGGCCCTGTGGCACCTGTGGCCGCCGGTTCCCCTGCGAAAAGAGCGGACAGTGCAAAGGCGAATGGGGCGCGTGAGAAGGCGGCTGCGGGGGATGCGCCCAAGGGGTCCGCACCCGCAACGCCGCAGATCGCCCCGCTCGTGACAAACGCGCCGGTTGCGCAAACGCAGTCTGCGGTTGGGACGCCCGTGGACGATCTGTTCGTGATCCCGACGGGGCGAGAGCTCGAGCTGAGTGGGTATATGGCGCGTGTGGATGAGAATAGGCGCATTTGCTGACATGCGATTTGCGATCGTGCAGCGATGAAGTCGGCGCTTCTCATCCAAAAGTGGTACCGGCGGCACGTGGCACAGCTTGAGCTGCGCCGCAAGGTCAACTGGACCATCTTCCAGAACATCGAATACCGCGGCGAGCACGACCAGGTCCGTCAGTGTGCTAACGCGGATATGTTGGGGGGGGGGGGGGGGGGGGGGGGTGCCTCTGCGCTGTGTGTGCGTGCGTGCACGTGAGGTCCCCGGCTGCTGTGTGGTTGCGTGCATGCCTGGATTCCGCGCCCGTCTCCTGCGGTGCCCAGTGCTCATGGGACAAACACAACAATGCGCCATGCCTAACCGAGTGCGCCACAGATGCGCATGTACGAATTTTTCAACCACCTGCTCGAGCACCTCCCCAAGGAGTCGGGTCTCAGGGTCGCAAGCGGCTTTGAAGGTGAGGCTTTCCGCCTTGTTTCATGCGGCTATGCTATGCGCGGGTGTTGCACATGGTGTTTGCGCGCGCTTTTGCTGCCACACGCTCCTGTGTGTGACGTGTGAATGGGGTGGGTGTGTTGAGCTTGCGAGGCGTTGTACTGATGCTTGGTTCCCCCCAGGCTCTTCGTCAGATGTGCAAACGACAGCGGCGGAGGCGACGGCGGCGGCGTCCTCTTCGAAGAAGAAGCACATTGACATCAACACAATACCGATAGAGCCGTCGTATGCTGGCATACACTTGCCCGACTCGATCGGCGCGGCGGGTGCCATGGCAATCGCGGAGGCGTTTAAGAACAAGCCGAACGTGCCGCTGCACGCACGCTACGTCGTGAACGTGCTGCAGCTCGCGCGCGATGCGCTGAAGGCGCTACCGAACATCACATCGTTGCAGCTGGCGTCGTCCACGCGCCGCGCGACGATTGTGGGCGACCTCCACGGGAAGCTGGACGATCTGCTCGCGATCTTCACGCGGAATGGCTATCCGTCGGAGGACAACCCGTATTTGTTCAACGGCGACATTGTGGATAGGGGCACGCATTCGGTGGAGTGCGCCGTGACCATTTTCGCGTTTATGCTGGCGTATCCGAATTCCGTGCGTATCAACCGCGGCAACCACGAGGATTACGTCATGAACCTGCGCTATGGTTTCATCAAGGTGAGACGGGACGCGGACGTCACTTCTCGCGAGTCACGGCATGCAGGGTGCTGTGTGCGTGGACGCATGACGCTGATTCCTCTCGATTCAATTGTGCGCAGGAAATTATGACAAAGTACGGCGACAGGGCGCAGATCATCGTGAAGCTGTTCGCAGACCTCTTCTCGTATCTTCCCCTCGCGTGTGTTCTAGAGCGCAAGCTGTTCGTCGTCCACGGCGGCGTGTCGGACAGGACGGACCTTGCATACCTCGCCACAATACCCCGTGGCAGGTGGGGAAGCGCCTCGTCATGTGTCTGTCGTAGTTGGGCCCGTTAACGTAGTGACTAAAGAGGTGGAGGGGGGAGGAGGGGG
>CALSCQ010003282.1:0-18622 GCA_943704525.1 Pigoraptor vietnamica | reverse complement strand
GGGGGGGGGGGGGGGGGGGGGAATACTTTAGTTACATGCACGCACTGGCTGACGCACGTGTAACACCCACCTCGCGAGACTTCAGGATGCGCGCTGGTCCATCGAGTGCCTCCACAAACACCAACCCTCCGCTGAACTCGGCGCGGGCATGGCGCGCTGCCACGTGCGACTGCGACGCACCCGCCGTCGACCGTCCAATGACATTTTCACCGCCTGCCAGTAACAGCCACCTCAATTCATGCGCCACGTGCAGATGTACGCAAACAACGGATGCAATCGAGTGGTAAGGGTTGACACAGAAACACGCCCTGCGCACCTTCGGCGAGAACGACGGAGACGGACTTGTCCGCAGACTGCAGAACGGCCTGCGTGCGCAACAAAGGAGGGATGCACTTTAGACGCGGTCAAAACCCCGCCAACACCCACACGACGATACCAGGCCCACCCGTGCCATTCTTAAGCGCGCCTCTGAGCGTGCATTCGCAGCACAGCGCGCGCAGTTTGAGCACACGTCTTCGTCCAACCTTATTTGTCCTCACTCACAAACGGGCCGGCAAAGCCCGCGAAATTTTCTGTCTGGTCACGTGAACTGCTGTTACAACGGTTACAACTGCACGTGCCGATTGCCCACTGGTCTTTCTGTTTTCATGGCAATATGTCAAGGGACACGGCGCACTCTTCTTCCGCATGCCATGCTTTCCCGCGCGCGCGCCACATGGCGGGTGTCGCGGGTGGGACTTCCCGCCTTGAATCGCGCCGTCTGCGCCCATCACCCTCCCTCCCGCAGCGCCGCCCACGCGCACACGGCCGCCGGTGACCCGGAAGATGCTGCTATTACCCCGCGCACGACGCATGCGCAACCGCCCACACACCCCGTCATTCGCACGCCCGACGGCCGCCTTCTCGCGTGTCCACGCAGCTTCAATGTCCGACAGACGTTCGGAGAGCGGGCGATGGTGGTGCGCGAGGGCGGCCCTGCGTGCATGCCGGTCCTCGTCGCCCTCGACCGCGAGGGGTATCCCGTGCACCCGCTGGAGGACGGCGCCGTGTATGCAGTGCGGTTCACGCGACGCGGAACTTCAAAGCGCAGTGTGGCCGGTCGCCCCGACGCGCCGCTGTCGTACGGGCCGTCGTCACCCACGTCACACAGCAGGTCCGAGTGTAACAACGAGCCCGAGGACGTCGAGAGCGCGCAAACAGAGCGCCCACCCGCCGTCGCCGTCATTGGTCGCATCGAGAGCGTGCATGCTCCCCGCCGCGGCGCCCCCCCAAGGCAGGGTAGCGTGTGCCCGTCGTCGTTTGCACGCCTGCGCGTCGATTGGGGCGCGCCGCTGAGCCTGGACGGCATTTCCGAGTACAGCCACGTCTGGCTGCTCTTCCTCTTCTCGCAGAACAAGGCGCCTGCCACCTCGCCCATTGCGCACCCGCCGCGACTGAGGGGCGCTTCAGTCGGCCTGTTTGCATCGCGCGCGCCCGTGCGCCCGTCCCCACTCGGCATGACGCTCGCATCCCTCGAGCGCGTGGAGCGCAACGTCCTCCACCTCGGCGGCGTCGATCTTGTGGACGGGACGCCCGTCCTCGACATCAAGCCGTACATTCCAGAGTACGACGCCCCACGCGGTCCCGTGCGGATCGCATCGTGGATCAGCGCGATGGCCGACGACAGCCTCAAGGTCGAGCTTGCCCCTGAGTTCGAGGAGCAGTTCATGGCACTGGCGCCGAGCATGCGTCTCTTGCGGCACGACCCCGCGCGCGCACTGGCCGCCGTGCGCGAGGCCATTGCGTGCGACCCGCGCAAGGGCACACACCGGCCGTCTGCGAAGGGCGCAGGGGCGGAGACGTACCGCTTTGTCTTTGACGGCGTGCAGGTCACGTGCCGCTTCCCGCCGGGCGAGCGGCGCGCCATTGCCGTGTCCGCTTGCGCTGCAGGCGACTGAGAGCGGCGTTCGAACGAACGGAGAAAATGGACAACATCGACTGCCGCACAAGGGAATCATCCGCGCCATGTCACGTGCCGCTGTGAGGGATGCGCTGCGAGGACTCCGCGCCCGGCCACACTACGATGGGGGCGACACCATCCACTGCGAACGGCGCCTATCAAATACAAACGCCAGTTACTGTTTCCGTTGCAACGTAACAGGAGCTTTAGTCGCACAAAATTCTACACGTTGGCCAGATCGGCCTCCACGAGCGACGCCATCGCAGCTAGCTGCTCTCGTCCCTCCTCCTCGCTGCCCCGGCTGCTCGTGCGGCTGTCGATGCGGTCCTCGCCGGTCGACGCCACGCGCGCGGCGCGGTTCGCCACCACCGTCATGCTGCGCTCGAGCGACTGCGACAGGCGCTCCTTCTGCGCCGACATCTGCCGGTGGTTCTTCTTCAGCGACTTGCGCAGCTTGCGGTGCGGCGCAGCGGCCTTCTTGCCCTTGAACACATCCGCAACGAGTGCGTCCAGTTCGGCCTCCCCCAGCTGCCCGGCCACCGCCAGCGCTGAGACAAGTAGCCGCTGCTGCTGGACGAGCGCCTCCTCCTTCGTGCGCTCGAGAGAGGCGGCCGTCTCCTCCATCTCCCGCTTCAGCCGCGCCTCGTGCTCGGCCTGCAGCGCCGCCAGCTGCTCCCGGTGCCGCTTCTGTATCAGCAGCATCTGGAACCGGAATGCCGCCGTGCGCACCGTCCCCATCGTCTCGTGCCGCCGGCGCTCGCTGCTGGCCGCGCGCTCCATCTGGGTGCGCAGCTGCGCCTCCTTCGCGCGCTGCTTCTCGCGCAGCTTGTCCTGGAGCACCTTGAGCTGCGTCGCGCGCTGCTGCGAAATGGCCGCCTCGAGCCGCTCCAACCCCTCGCGGTGCTTCTGCATGACGTCATCGTCCGCGTTGGCCGAGGCGCCGTCCTTCGTCAGCGTCTCCATCAGTCGCGCCTGCAGCGACGCCATCGCCGCGCGCTGCTCCTCAATAAGCTGCTGCCGGCGCGCCTTCTCCACCTGGTACTTGGCCAGCAGCGCGCCCAACTCGCGCTCCTGGCGCCGCAGCGCCGCCTCCGTCTCGCCCTCCATCTGATCGCGCAGCTGGGCAAGGGCCGCCGTGCGCTCGTCGTCGAGCTCCTTCAGCGCCGACTCGCGCTCGCCGGCGTGCTTGTCGGCAAGTGCGGCAGCATTCCCGCCTCCCTGCGAGGCGATCGCAGCCTCGTTCTTCTGCCGCGACGCAATCGCCGCCAGCCGCGCCGCCCGCTTCTCGGCGAGCTTCTGCTCCAGCACCTTTCGCTGCTTCAACCGGCTCGCGCTGAGCGCATTGTTGAGGTCCATCAGCTGGCGCTGGTGCTCAAACAGTATGCGCTCGCGGTCCTTGTCGCTGAGTCCGGACTGCGTCTCGAGCAGCTTCTCCACGAGGTCCGTCTGCTGCTGCCCGACATTCTCCTCGGCGTCCCCGTCGCTCTGCCGCTGCGACTCGCGCCCAGCCGCCCGCGCCGCCAGCTTATCCTGCAGCGCCTTGTGCTGGCGCTCGCGCTCGCCCGCAAACGCATTCTGCACGCGCTGCATCGCGTCCTGGTGGCCCGCCAGCACGGCGTCGACGGCCGTTCGGTCGCCCTCGCACGCGGCGGCGAGAATTTGCTTGCTGATGCGCTCGCGCACGCCCAGCAGCGCGGCGTAGTGCGCGTCCATCACTGCGGCTGCGCGGTCCGACGCCGTCTGGTCCAGCCGCCGCTCAAGCTCGCGCGTGTCCACGCGCTGCTGCCGAATGAGCGCGTGCCGCAGGCGAATGTACGTCGAGGGATCGACCTTTCGCGGCCGATTGGCGTCCTCGGCGCGCGCTCGCTGCTGCTCCTCGCGGAGGGCGGTGAGCTCGGACATTTGGGTGCTGTCAAGGGCCGCAATTGCCTCGTCCTGCTTGTGCTTGACGGCATCGCGCTGTCCTTCAACGTCCGCTCGGTACGACGACTCGGCCTGCATTAGGAGAGACATGACAAGGGCGTGAGGGGCATGCACTCACACGCACACTCTCATGCACGCACGTCCACGCGCACGACACACGCGCGCGCATACACACACACACACAAACACACACACACACACACACACACACACACACACACACACACACGCACACACACACACACACACAGACGCACTACAAACATCGCAACACCCACCCGCGCGGCGAGGTTATCCCTCGTGCGCTCGTCGAGCTTGCTGTCCGCAACGAGCGAGTCGAGCGCGTTTCGAACCTCCGACCGCCACATGCGCGCCTTCTCCTCCTCCTGCTCGGCCACCGCGTGGTGCATCCTCGCGTACGCAATCCGCGCGAACATCTTGTCGTTCAGCATGGCCTGCTGCCGCACAGACTCCTCGTGAATGAGCCGGTCGAGCACCGCGCCGTCCTTGGCGTGTGTGTGCTCGAGGTCGTCCGCCTCGTCAGACGTCAAGTCCGCCGCGGATGCAATCGACGCAAGCGCCGTGTCGTGCGCCTTCTTCAGCGCCACATTGCGATCCCTCATGACGTCCGACCGAATTTGAATTTCCCGCTCGAGCAGCGCGTCCCTGTCGAGCCCGCCGTTGCGTATGGCCGCCACGCGCCGGTCGCACTCGCCGCTCCACCGGCTGTCGATGTCCTTCAAAGCGCGCTCGAACGCGGCAACGAGCGGCGGAATGTCGTCCTGCTGCAGCTTTCCCTTGTGTCGGAGCATCTGCAGCGTGTGTTTCATGCGCTCGAGGTATGCCTGCACGCAAAACAATGGCGCGTGAGCACACAAAATACAACCGAGAAACAGCGCCTGGCAAACACACGAACGCACGTCCCACCTGCTCCTTTTCGCGCTGAAGTTCCTCTTCGATAGCCACCAGCTCGCGGTAGTCGTCGCGCTGGAAGAGCGCCTCCGCAATGAACGGGTCGTTGAGAAACAATATGCGCGCAATGCTTTCTCCGTCTCGCATGTCGCCCATCTCGGGAACAGCGGGCTCCACATCAACAACGACCTCCCCCTCGGCACCTCCGCCGCCGTCGCGCGCCGGTGCCGCGCCATTCTCTCCCCTGCGCATCGAGCCATTCAGGGGCGCTTCGACGTCCCCCTTAGCTGGCGCCACGCGGCTCCGCTTCGGCCGGGGCGGCGCATAGTACTCCCGCCGCGCAGCCGCAAAGAGAAAGACGAACGCGAACCCAAACAGCAGACCGAGCACAGTGCCCAACGATGCACCTAGCGCATGCGGGCGCTGGTACGAGACAAAGACCGTCACGTAGCCCACAGCAGTGCCGTTGTTGGCGCGCCCAAGGGCATCTGCCGCCGCCACGAGCGACGCGATCGAGGCGAGGAAAACGAGCGCACTGCGCGCCATCGTGTGGCCGCGAAGGGTCGACCGCCCCTCAGATTGCGTGCGCCGCCAAAGTCACAGGGGACGCATTGGTTGGCCTTTGCGGTGCGTTTCTGCGTGTCAGTTTCAGGAGCGTCTTGACGTCCACTTCGCGCGTTGCTATGCCAAATTCAAACGGACATGCCAAAAATGGAAGGAGGAAGTTCACGTGCCTCTTCAATCACGTGATCGCACGTGAGAGTTTTGCGGAGACGCCTTTTCGGCACGCGCTGGCTCGTGCGGACAGCACGCAGACATGGTAACTCACTCGCGTTGGAAACATGATGGTGTGAATGAAATTGGATGCCGCCTCCACACCCTGTCGTGGATGTTCTGCTCACCTATTTACCAGCTGGTAAATTGATTTTACTATCACATTTGTATTGAGATGGCACTCATTTTGCGGGATTAAAATGGGTAACCGCGATTGCACATATTTACCGTTCTGTGGTTGTGAATGTCACCATATTGATTCCTTCACATATATTGGTTTCCGCTTCGTGCGTCACAGCCACGCCCTCCATAGACTTCCATGCACGCGCGATTCAAATACTCGTTTTGGCTCCACTTTTCACACCCGGCTTCCAATGCGAACACCCCACAAGAACACAGCCGGGCATGAGCACCATATAGGTGTGCGTGCTCCGAACGCCGATATTGTCGGGGCCTGACGTGGCCTTGCCGAATGGCGTGGCGATTTGGCGAAGGAAAGGAGAGATATCGCCGACGGAGTGTGAGCGAGTGCGCCGAGGCAGGGGCGAGTGCTAGCCATCTTCGCGAGAGAGTGCCATTCAAGTACTTGGAGAAACGTTTGCTCCATACTACGAGCACCGTCCGCCCGTGGTGAAACACCCACACGGGCATTGGTTTGCTCCTCGGGCATCAAACCGCTGGCGTACAAGGCGTTCAGCCGCCCCATTCCGGCTCTATTCTCGTTCTCGCGTTGAAGCCCTTTCTCTCCCTCTGGTGCGGGCCCTGCCGGCGGCGACGTCGGTCCCCGGCCCAGCGCGGCCATGGAGGACTACTACGACGAGGCGTTTTCGAACGCCGCCTCGGACGTAGAGCGCAAGGCAAAGAAACAGAGCGTGCTCAAGTGGCTCAAGGGGGGTCTCTTCGGCGTGCTCTTCACGATCGTCAAGGACTCGAGCCTCCCCGCGGCCGTCGTCGTCTTTGAGATGATCGTCGACATGTTCCAGGTGCGCCAATGTGATGTCTTTGCGTTGACGTGCAGTGTCAGTGCCCTGTGTTAGCAGCCACGGCGCTGTTCGCCCCGAGTGGTCGGACGAGTGACATGTTTCTCCTGCCCCCCAATCCAGGTGCTTGCCTTCCCCTTCTCGCACCGCTTCGACTTTCCATGGAACTCTTCCGCGACGAATTGGTTCGTGAGCCTGTGTTCCATTTTCACGCCCGAGGTCTACGTTGCCTCAGAGCGCGGGTGGTTCCTGGCGGCGCTGGGCCTCGTGGGGCTCATCCTCGTGGACGTCGTGTTCGTCGGCTACAGCTTCAGCCGCAAGTCGTACCGCATGATGTGTGGGTACCCATAGAGCAGTCTTGCTGCACATCTCAGCTTGTCCTCGGCTGTTCTCTGTCACACCGTTGTCTTTCGGCTCAGCGCATGTGGAGACTGTGTTGCCGCCGGATCACTCGCCCGTCCCCGCGCCGAGTGCGAGCGCATTGGTGCTCACCGGCGGCCCTGTCCATTGCGATGCAGGGACGATCAAGGTCCTGCGCACGTTTGGAGGGCTCTTCTCGACCATTCTCTTCATTCCGCTGCTCGGACTCCTCTCGGGGCAGCTCTCGTGCGACCACGCCGACGACAGCGGCGGCGGCTGCGGCACGGGCATCGACCTGCTCTACAAGATTTTGTCGGCGGTGGTGTGCGTGCTCTTCTTCTTCCTCGCGCTGTCCACGACGGCGACGTTCTACGACCAGGTCAGTGCCACTCGTTGCAGTCGTATGCACTGCACTCTCGCGCATGGCGCTTGCCGTCGACGGCCGCTGGCCCGCCCTAACCGTAGCCCCTTGCGATCCGCAGGACCCGAAGAGCAAGGACGTACTCGCGCGCCCGCACGGCCGCGTCGACGTCTTCTACCTCATCGTGCGCACAGTGCTGACCATTCTGATGAATGCGATGCCCGTGTCGAACAAGACGCGCTGGATCTTCACCGCATTCTGCGTCGTCGGCAGCTGCAGCTCGGCCCTCTTCAACACGTGGTGCGTGCGTGCGCCTGGCCAGTGCTCGTCTCTGCAACTCGTCCATCTGCTTCCATCTCAGAAAGGCACACATTGATTACTGCCCGTCCCAACAGACACATTCCCCTGACGTTACCCTAACCCTCCTTTCCTCGGCGCAGGTACATTCCGTACTACCGCTTTGGTTACGCGCAGCTGCGGTGCGTCACGCAGTGGATATTTGCGTACGCGTGTCTCACCCTTGTCCTCGCGATGGCGCGCAACACCGAGTACGAGAGCGAGGCCTCGATCCTCTTCTTCCTCGGCATCCCGCTCGTCGTCCCCCTCAGCATCCTGTGCATGCAGTCGCGCCGACGCATGATCCTCCGCAAGCGCGTCCGCGACTGCAGGGACGTCTACGAGGTCGAGCTGCGCATCCGGTTTGCGCTCGAGAAGGAGGGCCTCCTGCGCCCCACCGAGGACGACGACGACCGCGAGAAGAGCGAGGCGGAGGCCACCGCGCGCATCGCCACGCTCCGTTCGATTAACGCCATGTACGCAGAGGCCGTCAAGCGCCGGCCCAAGTCGTCGCTGCTGCACGTCTTCTGGGCGCACTACTACCTCTTCTACCTCGACAACTCGAACATGGCGCTCGCAGAACTGTCGAACGCCGACGAGCTTGAGCCCCTGATCGATGAGCAGTTTCTCATCTACCGCCGGCAGCTGACCCTCAGCGAGGCCGCGAGCCAGTCGTCGGCGTCGGGCGGCGTCGACGTCATCGCATACATTCAGTACCAGAAGTACCTCGCAGACGCGACAAAGTGCGACCGAAAAGTGGCCGCCACGCGCGGCGCATTGTAAGTGCTGCGCTTGCCGTGCTGTTCGATGGTCTGGTGGCGTGGCTGCGACGCGACTGTGACGCGATTGTGACGTGAATTCCCTCACGCTGGCTTGCTGTCGCTGGGGCTTGACGTTGCGGATGTGTCGCTGCATTGAGTTACCGGAATCTCAAATTTTTCCCGCCTTGCTTCGCAGCTGGACCGAGCTGTTGCGCGCGAACCCAAACATGGCGCGCCTGCACCGCCTCGGTTCGTCGATGAGCGCCGCCTTGTCGTCTGCGCAGGAGAACTACCTCCAGCTGCTTAAGCTGAACCCGAGCTCGCCCCAAGTGCTGCGGATGTGAGTACTAGTGCGCAGGCAATGATTGTGCCATGTATTGTTATAGTCGCTTGCGGCGCCGGCGGATGTGAGTGGCGTAGTGTTGCGTGTTACTTTATGTACTTCGCCCTTTAACACACTCACCGCCGCAGGTACGCGTCGTTCCTCATCGATGTGCTGAACGACACGGTGCAGGGTGACGAGCTCACGAGCAAAGCCGAGTCGATCGAAGACGCGCGCGCACGTGCGGGGGAGGCGGAGGACCACGAGGTCGGCTTTGACGACAGCAACCCCACGATCACCATCAGCGGTGCCAAGCGAAAGGAAGGAACCGTCCTCGGTGCGTCTGCGCATTCGTCCACGCAGGCACACGCATGCACACGCTACATGTGCGCTTGTGTCCGCTTGCGTCTCCCCCCTTAGCCTTGCGCTGCTGACGCGAACCTAACCAAACGCATCTCCGCCGACCGCAGAGTGCAACCTGGCTGCGTGCCGGCTGCTCGGGTACAAGCGCGCGGACATCGTTGGAAAGAACATCAACATGATCATTCCGCGCACGATTGCGGCGCACCACAACCGCATCCTCGCAAAGTGAGTCGCTGTGAGGCGCCCGTGTTCGCAACTTTAATTGGCTGTGTTATCGTTTTGTGCACAATGCACGCACCTCACTCTCCCTCGCCCTGCAGCTATCTCTCGAGCGGTGTAAGCACGATGTTGGACCGCAAGCGCTCTATCGTCGCCATCCACTCGAACGGCTACATTGTCCCCGCGAACATTGTCATTCGCCAGGTGCGTGCACTGGGCCAACCGTCACTCTGTCTGCCCTCTTGTGCACAATCGGCGCTCTGTCGTCCCCTGCCATAGACCATCTGCTGCGGGCTTACGTTTGCCCTCGTTGCCACCCGCAGGCGCTCGATCCCCAGGGCAGCACCTGCTTCATCGGCGTCATGCGGCCCATCGTGACCCAGGACCACTATATTGTGACGGACCCCGCGGGCACCATCCTCTCTTGCACGTCGGCGTGCGCCATGTTCTTCGAGTCCAGCATCGACGAGATTGAGCGCGAGCAGCTGCACGTGACGCGCTGGATTCCCAACGTCGAGGAGATCCCCGTGCAGCGCGCCGCGTCGTCGCAGAACTCGGCCGGCAACGAGAAGGTTCGCAAGCCGCACGTCCTGCGTGTTCTCGTGGGAACCCGCCAGGTCGAGTACGAGCTCGCCGCATTCCTCGAGCGCCTGGAGACGGCCGGTGACTACGTCGACATTATCCACTTCCGGCCCACGGAGGTGCGATCGCGCGAGGCCAGCAACGAAGAGGACGTGGACGAGGCCAGGCAAGCGGCCGTCGGCGCTGCAGAAGTCGGCGCGGGTGTGCATGTCGAGCCGCAGCCGCCGCTGTACCCTGCGGTTGAAGTGCCGCAGGTGGTGGAGCTGCGCCTGGGAGAGCACCGCGCACAGCGCAAGACGGTGAGCGGGTCGGGGACGGGCACGCCGGCGCGGTCGGCGTCGCCCCACCTGGGCTCACGCGAGGACATCGGCGTCTTCTACGACAACAACGAACCGCCGCCGCCGCTGCTCGAGGGCTCTCCCGTCGACTACCCCGGGGCCATTCCCGTCGGCGTGCAGGACGCTGGGCGCGCGGGCGGCCTGCAAGTGTCGTCGTCGGTGCGTTTCGCGTCGGAAGGGGATGCGTCACGTGGACGGCGCTCGCCGCGCCCGCCGCGGTCGCCCATGTCGGAGGGCGGCGAGTACCCCTACGCCAACCGTGACTCGGCGGCCCTCGAGCACGTGGGTGTTTGTGCAATGCGGGTTGCCGCATTCTGCCGTGTTTGCTCCCTTTGTTTGTCCGGCTCTGACGTCGCACTTGTGTTTTTTCGCTGACGCAGATTGAGCTCGAGGATCTCAACGCATCGATGGCAACGCGTCCGTTCCTCTCTGCGGACAGCGCGCCGGACAGCAACGGCAAGCCGAAGAAGGAGGCGGCGAACGGTCCCGTGCAGCGCCGCGGGCGATCGGGGAGCGTCGTCAGCGACCGTGATTCGGTCACGACGGCGCAGGAGTCGCTTCGCCAGCGCACGCGGAACATTATTGCGGAGAGGTCGTCGAAGCCGTCGGCGGAGACGCTTCGGATCAAGTACGGTCTTCTGTCGATCACCCTCGCGATCATTGCCTTTGCCATCGCGTCGATCATTGTGCTGCGGTGGGTCACGTGAACTCTCGTGCGCGCGTCGTCGTCTGCCGTCCCGTTGCATGGAGTGATGCATTCATTCACGCGCGTTGGACACATCGTCAGCCTCTGCGTCCTCTCGCGTGCTTGCGACTATGTGACCCCCTCCCAACCACACACACACATGTGTGTGCTTACCCCGTGCGGCTTGTGTGCAGGGACACGACGTTCCAGTATACCGACACGGTCGACTGCGTGTTTGAGGGCGGTACGCGTCGCTTCAAGGCCGTCACCATCGCACGCAACGTCAGGACGCTTCAGCTCAGCGCGTTGAACGTGGGTGACCATTCGGCTTTTGCATCACACCAAGTGTTGTTGTTGTGCAACGACACATGATTCTAACGTCTCTTTCTTCGTCGCTCGCAGACATCGCTCACGGTGAACATCCAGCAACAGCGGGACGACCTCAAGGCGAGCGCAGAGTCCCTCCGCCAGCAGCAGACGAAGCTGTACACGGGGGGAATGTGCCTCACGAAGACGCTCGAGCAGCTGTACCTCGTCAAGAACATACCCATGCGCATGACGTCAGGGGACACCTCGCTGATGAACCTGTGGGAGGCCGTCCAGCTCTACACGTCCAAGGCATCGCAGGTGCGTCGGCGCCGTTGTGCGTGGGTCGCGTTTTGCGTGTGAGTGGGGGCGTCGTCCGTCCATCACGCATGCACTGCAGTTGCGCAGGTGCGCGCTTGTTTTCCGGCGGCTGACACCGCTCCCTTCTTCGCACGTGATCGCAGATTGCCGAGCGCGACTACATGACGCTTCAAGCGGGCGACCTTGACGTCGATTTTGTCCTCCACAACGGCATGACGTCACTGCTCACCGGGCTCGAGGCATCCGCGGACGTGTACGAGCAGCAAGTCTCGGAGTTTGCGGACGAGCTGAACACGCTGACGGTCGCGCTGACGATCACGCCGCTCTGCTTCTTCATCTTTGTGGTGATCGTGGTCGTCGTGCCTGCACTCGTGCGCGTCGAGGCACGCAAGGCCGCCCTGATGGAGATCTTCCTCGACCTTCCGCGCCGCGTCGTGCGATCGCTCGTTGCCAAGGACCACGCGCGCCTCGTGAGCCTCGCGTCGGTCGAAGGGGACACGCCGGTCGCATTCCTCGGCGACCTCGACGACCACGGCGTGCAGCTGGAGGACGACACAGGCGTCAGCGTGCGGTCGTCCGAGAAGCAGAACCACGAGGCCAGCGGCGACGAGGCACGGGACGGAGCGCTGCAGCGGGACGGCAGCCGCCTCACGACGGGCGGTTACGACGAGTCAATTTCGGCCGTGCGTGAGGACTCGGCGGTGCGGCGTGCCCGCAACAAGCGCGCGTCAAAGCGGCACTCGCTGCGTGGCCACCTCAAGGCGCTGTTCGGGGCCTTCAAGGCGCAGCGGGCGATGGTGCTGCGCGGTCTCGCGTTGCTGGTGGTCGCCCTGTCGTACTACATTGCGCTGCTCATCCTCGGCGACCAGCTCGTCCAGGACGCCGGGTCGAACGGCGCGCAGGTAAACTGGGCGGACAGGCGCGCGTACCTCACACGCGAGATCTTCTTCTACACACGCGAATCGGCCGTCGCCAACTCAACCGCGGAAGTCCTGGCCAATCACCAGCGCGTGGCGAACTTGACTGCGCGCGTGGAGGAGATCGACGACGGGCTGTTGTACGGCAGCGCGACGTTGGACCTGAAGCAGTCGGCGCGACGCCCTGAGATTGCGGCGAAGATGTTTGGGGACGTGTGCCAGACGTCTTACATGGCGGCGATCCTGCCCTCGTGGCCCCCGTGCAAGGTGCTTGAGAACGGCGTGCTCACGAGCGGCCTCGTGCCCACCATCGCGCACTATTCCGAGCTGGCCATGTCGGCGATGAACCGCTTCCTCGCCATCCCGCGGCCCTTCTCGCATGACGCCGCGAACGACCTCATCCGCCACGACCCGCAGCTGCTCGCCGTCCGACAGCTCGATTGGGCCTACATGACGGAGCCGCTGAACGCCGTGACGCAGCTGTACGCCAGCTTTGCGCGCGACCAGGTCGACACGTTCCAGCGGTTGATCCTCATTCTCTCGATCGTCGAGATCTTTGTCGTCGCGGCAATGTGGTTTGTCGTGTTCCGCTCGGCGCTCGTGCGCATCGAAAACGAGATTCGAAACTCCCGCGCAATGTTGCTGATGATACCCTTTGACACGTCGACGGAAATCGCCGAGAGCATCCGCGTGTTCCTCCGCACGTGGTAGACGCTTGTGCACGCGTTACTCTGTAACTTCCCCCTCACCGGCACCTATTGCGAGAATTGGCATCCCGCATTCTTGTTGTCGACATGGGGGCGCTCATTCAATCTGCCTTTGGGCTGCGTGCGTCGCGTGCGCCTGCGTTGCTTCGTGAGCCGCTCTCTGATAAACTCTCTAAAGAAAACTAGGCACCAATGCGTCACGCGGCGTGATGCATGGCCCTACAAAATTCGTTCTCTGCCGGTCTGATCTGCCTTCGCTCGAACAGCCCTCTCCTTCTGCTATTAATACTCACACACATTGCGCACGCGTTTCGCTGTCGACGGAGTGCTGTTGCGGCGTGAGAGCGACGTTGATACAATCCTTTACGCGAGTCTCTTTGGTTAATCCTTCATCTTTTCATCTTTTTTTCAGTCCCACCTTGAGGACACGGCATACCAAGTGTGCATGTGGGTTGTGTGTGTGCCCAGTGCCGCAGCCGGGCATGCCACACATTGACGCGTTGGTCACTCACTACCCTCGCGCAGAGCCAACACGGAACGCGGAAGCATTCGAAAGTGATTGGGGATATTGGTTTGGACAGAGAGGACGACAAAAAAGCTGGTGTTTCGCAACGCTAATTACTTCAGTGCGTCGCATTCATTTGACAATGTTTCAGTTGGCCGGCGAGTCCCCGACTGACAGACTGCAAATCGCCGATGTGCGCCTGCGCTTGCCGCCGTGTGACGCGTCCACTTCCGACGGTCCATTGCGGCCGCACGAACAGCTCGCCCACTCGTGTTGCCGTCTGCGCATGAAACGAGAGACAACCGTTTGGGCGAAGGCGGAGGATGGTGACAAACGGCAAGACGAAAACGCGTTAACAATATCAAAGCACTAACTTTGATGATATCTCCCACCCCTCAGACGATAGCGGCTCCCACGCGGAATGGTCCGTCGCGCGAGAGACTTCGTTCAGCACATTAGCCACGTAATTCAGAATGCCGTCGCGGGACAAGTGCTCGTCGTACAGTCGCCGGGCGTTCGCCGCAATCTGGAAGCCGGCGGGGATCTTCAGTTCCAGCAACAAGTGTTTCAGCAATGTGCGCGCCCGCAGATGTGCACGCAACAAACCCACCCTAACCCTAACCCACGCTGAAACTACAAGGAGAACAAATCTATCTGCTCACACTGCATTGTCACCCATTCAGAAACATGCAACTCCGCACATGGAGCCGACTGATGGGCTTGAGGAAGATAAACAACAAAAAACATAGCAGTTGCTATGTTTAACTTACAGTTAGTAATATATTGATCAGATAAAAATGGAGCGGCACAAATTCCCCCACGGGGGACGAAAACGGCGTGGCTAGCAACGCAGCCTCCGATTCTCCTCCTACCGTCGCCACCAACACGCACCTTGGCACACTCATCGTCGTTTGCACGACACCACTCGATGCGCTCGCGCAGGTCGGCGAAGTCGTGGCGCACCGGCACGTGATCAACAAACGGCTGCAGCATCGGGAAGAACCAGAGGTGGCCCGCGCGCTGCGACGGAAGAGACGCCGTCTTCAAGATGACGCTGCCGCTACGCATGAGAAAGGCGTACCGCGCCGCGGCGCAGTGGCCGTCGACGTACACGAGGTACTTGTGGTTGGCGCCGTATGTGGGGACGAAGTTCTCGGGGCCGACCTGTTCAATATGCATGGCAAACACGATCGGTCACAAAGGATGCTCGCAAAAAGATATCGCACGCCGTCAAGTGGACTGTCACGTATGACACAATTGGGCAAAGCATGGCGGAGAAAGTGGCTCGTGTCAATCCTCAAGTTACACGCACTATCATTGCTTCAGACGCATACGAACCATCACTGCCTCGCACTATCACAGCCCACGCATACACACCGTCACTGCCTCGCACGATCACTGCCCACGCATACACACCGTCACTGCCTCACACGGACACGTACCGTGAACGCGTGTTCGTCCGGCCGCACAAACGTCATGGGACATCCCGCGATTTTCTTGTCTCGCAGGTTCCACGACGTCAGCGCCGCATCAAGGTATTTCGGCGTGTCATCGCTGCCGTTCAACGCGGCATCGGATGACCACCTGTGCGAGATGTGGGCAAGGTGCAGGCGCTGGTTGGTGTCGACTGTGCACCCACCGCCGGTGGCGGTTCCACGGAAGAACGCCGTTTGCACGCGCCGGGACCACGGCATGTCCCACTGCGACCTGGCGGGGGAACGTTGGGGGCGGGTGGTTGAATGTCAAAACTCGCATGCGCCGCAACATAACAGCTGATGAGGAAATCGCATCCCGAACGCAACGTGCCTGTTCTTCTTTTCCGAATAATTATCGCTTCCCGCGCGCGGGAACACTTGTCCCGTGGCAATTTCCCAGTCGTCCGCCGAGGGAAATAGAACGTCCGCGAATGCGTCAGATGCGAAGAACGAGCACACGGGCGCGTAGCTGTCGTGTCGCTCGCGAGAGAGGGGAGGGGCCGCGCCATCAAAAAGAAAGTCGTACGGTTCCGTGAGGTCTGCCTTGAGTTGAGGGTGGTCCCGCTTGTTGAGGAAGAACTCGCAGTCGCCGACTTCGCGCGACGCACACACTGGGAGAGGGCGACTGTGAATAATGCAGTCCGTTGCGACACATAGTTTGTGTTTGGTCACACACACACACACACACACACAAGCACACACACACATACACACACATACACACATGCACACGCACACACAAATGCACACACATGCACACACACACACGCACACACACACGCACACGCACACACACACGCACACGCACACACACACACACACATGCACACACACACACACACACCTGCACACACACACACACATGCACGCACACACACACGCACACACACACACATTACACACACAGGGAAGCACGCGCACGCACGCACCTTCCTGCAGCATGTCCTTGACCTGCGCGAGGAGGTGGTCGCCCCACACGTTCTCCGACAATTCGTTGTCAATAATGCACCCATTCGCCCACCACGTGTGTTCGTCGGGCAGTGCACGCGACGCCCGCGCGAATTTCCGCTTGGCGGCATAGTACGACTCGCGGTCCCCATAACGCGAGTCGTACGAAATCGCATGCCCCCAGTTGTTTCGATAGTGTAGATTCGCAAACGGCACGAACATCGCCAGGCGATTGGAGCACACGCGCACGTACACGCCACACCGCATGTGACCAAACAAGTACGTCAGCGTGTGATGTGTGGACGCGCGCGACAGTCGCGCGTGAATCGGCAGCGAAAGCCGCCGCCGCAGCGCATCCATGACGCCATCGTGCACAGGGTAGACGGGGAGGGACGCCGCACGCGCAGCCACCTCCTGCGAGGACGCACGCACGCTTTCGTCGATGCGATTCGTCTCGCTCACGAGGTAAGTCGCAATCTGCTCCCAGTCGACGAGCAGCGAAAAGAGGTTCGTGAGGTTGGGATAATCGGGATTGGTGCCCACGCCGCAGTGCGCCGCGGCGAATGCAGCGACCTCTTCCCTCGATTTGAATGGCGGAATGCGATCGAACGGAGGCTCGTCCCACAGGCAGTAGATGCCGCGCAGGTACCCTCCAGCCCCCGCGACCCGCTGCGGCAGCTGCGGTGCCTCGTGCGCGTCGTCACGTGCGCGCCGTTTGTGCGACTTTCGATGGCCGCCGCGCAAATCACCCGCAAACGACGACGGAAGACCCATGAGGGAAAGCGCGTCCGCTTCGGCCGCCCCGTGTTCGCCCTCTGTCGCCATCTCAGGGCTTACGACGCATGCGCGCACGTGCGCTGGCAGACATGGGCTGCGCGCAGTGGGCGGGTCTGTTGCGCCGGCCCATGCCACACAACGAGTGGGGACTGAGAGTACTGGAGAGAAAAGCGCCCTTCCACGCGACACCCCCTATGCCTCCGCCGCTGTGGAATTGAAGAATTGACTGAGATGGCACGAATGCGCCACCCGTTGCGCAGTCTTGACAGTTTTTTCGGGTTACCAGTTCTTTCAATCGTCTGGACGGGACCCTCGAGACGGTGCCGGAGTTACGGAGAAAAGCCGGACCGGCTTCTCGAAGCAGGTTGCCGTGGGTCGCGTGAGCCACGCGAGCGGAGACGGCCTACGCCTCCAGTTCCGGTGTGGCGGGCTTAATTGCCGTTCGCCAGGTCACCGCCTTCGCCCTCCTTTGCGCGCAACGGAAACAGCGGATAGGATTTTGCTAGTTCGTTTGCTCCAGAGAACACTTGCGCTCACGCTCGCCCGCACGAAGACAATGCACGCGCGCACACACACATGCACACGGGCGCGCGCTTTCACACTCATATCACACACAACTTCATCGCTTACATTCGAAACCGATGCATAGCTGCAACGACTACGGAGACCGATGTGCGCGCAAAGGCAAAACTTCAATAATGAAATTGTGTATTGTGTGACAGCGCATCCCTTTTACCTAAAGAGCGACCGCCTTGTCGCCCCCTTATCCGCACCCACCGCCGTCGCCGCGGAATTGCGCGCAGCAGGAGCGACACCCTTGCCCCGAGGCGCCTTCTGTGGCGACTCCTCAAACACGCTCCACACATCGCCCGACGACAGCGACTGCCGGCGGTGCACTGCGGGCGCATCCGACCCCAGCGGGCTCGGCAGCCACACTGGACTGCGGTCGTCCATGTCGGCGTCGTTACCACCGGCAGGCTGGCCGCCGCGCGTAACACCCGCGGCACCTGTCGGGCGATGCGGTGTGTCGACGACGCCAAGCACGCTTCCCGAGTCGCTGCGGGGCTTTCCCGCCACAAGGCGCGGAAATGTTGCGCGAGACGTGCGCGAAACGACGCCGAACAGCGCGCGCAGGTAGCCCCACACCGTACCCGAGCTGCGGACGTGTGGGTCAGTCAGTCACAACTGGGCAAAGCAGTCGCAAACAAACGCATCCACAACAACTGCTGTTCCGACAACCGAAGGAAAACGAGGAAGTGCGGAAATTCTGCTTCCGTAGCGCACCTCGCGTGGAGTCCCACTTGTTTGGCTATGCGGCGGAGGTACACGGCGACGACAACGGCCACGAGCAGCCGAGACATTTGGCCGGCCCACTTTCGCCAACGCTCGCGCGGGATGAGCGCACAGAGGAGGTCGAGGGGAAGTGCGACGAGGGTGCTGTTGGCAGCGACGAACGAAGTCGCGCAGATGGCCCCGTCGACGGCGAGGTCGCTTTGAATGCGGCGCGAGAGGAGGCGATCGACGACGAGCTGCTGGTCGTGCAGCAGGGCGTGGTGACTCTCGAGGTCCTCTCGGAACTGAAGATTACGGGAGGGGTGAGGGTAAACGTGAGTCACGTGAACACGCACGACTCGAATTCGGACGGGCGGAACTGCGCTGGTCGCGTTGTCGCCAAGCAGAGCCCAACAGTGAATGGGTGGGACACGGGGGGTAGGCAAGGGCATCCACCTGCATAAGGGACGCCTCCATGACGCGCCTGTTTGCCTCGAGCGACTCGGAGAGACGCGCAGCGACGTCCCTGGTGGGGGGGG
>CALSCQ010003276.1:0-21690 GCA_943704525.1 Pigoraptor vietnamica | reverse complement strand
CCCCTTCCCCGTCCCCCTCCCCCGCGCTTGTCCGGACCCAGGACTTTTCGACAACGGAGATGGCCAACGACATCTCGGCTTTCTTCAAGGCGCACCCGGCGCCGTCCGCGGCGAGTGCCATTGGGGGCTCTCTCGAGCGCATCACGTCGAACGTGTTCTGGCTCTCGCGCCACGCGGCGGAGACGTGCGCCTATTTTGCGTCTGTGTGAATGCGGGCGTGAACGGCGTAACGCAGACCACTAAACCGTGCTGTGATTGTACACACTCACGTGCTCCCGTCTTCGCCAAGTTCCTGTGCGCACGTCATCGCATGTTTAAGGGCACTTTTTTCTTTTTTCTTTTTTTGTGTTACGTTCGAAGAAATAGGAAAGCGTTTAACGCGCACGCGCACGCGATACGCCGCGGCAATTCCCTCATAATGTCACAACCGGCATGGCCCAGAAGATCTCGCCCTCCTGCTCATCGTTCGCTGCGGGCGGCTGCGGCACGGCCTGGGTCACCTGCGCAACCGCCGACTGTCCGTCGGCCAGTCGCACGAGGCGCCGAGAGGCTCCCATTCCGCGCTGCTCTCCCTCGGTGCCCGCCATGCCGAGCACGGGGCTGCCGTACGGCCAGGGTGAACCGGCGTCGTGAGAGCGCTGGCTGCTGTGCGAGCCGCGGCGCTGCTGGGGCTGCGCGCTCGGGGATGCGAGAGGTGTGACGACCGGTCCGCGGCTGTTCCCGCGCGACAGGGCCAGCGGGCTGGACGGGACCGAGCCGATTTGCAGGGGGGCGACAGGGGCCCTGCGCCCGGTGTCAGCGGGGAGCGGGGTGTTGTCGAACAGCACGCTCCCCTGCCGCAGTCCCTCCACGACACCGTGGGTTCCGATGCGGGGCTGGGCGACGGCGCTCGGCTGGCGCACGTAGGGTGCGGTGGGAAGAGGCGCGGCGCTGCGTTGGCCTCGCTGCCTGAGAAACTCCACGAAGGGATCCCAGTCCTGAATTGCAGCGCCGTCGTTGTTCACGACCTGCGTGGACTGCGACGGCGGGCGGTCGTAGCTGGGGGTGTTCGTGGAAGCCTGGCGGGCGGGCGCCCGTAGTGCTCCCCGCCCGCCCACGTCATCCCCGCTCTCCGCCGCCTGCTGCAGCCACTTGTCAACGTGGGACACTGGGCGCGGCGAGAGTGGATGCGGCACTGAAAAGCGGGTTGCGTTTGGCCGGAACAGCCCGCTGCCCCCTCCGGCCGTAGTGGCCGGCGGCGCACCCCACGGGACCATTCCCATCAACGCGAAGGGGTCCGGGGCGTCGTTTCTCACCAGGCTGGGGACGTCGCCGGCGGGCGGGTGGAAGTAGTCGAGCGCGGGCGGTGCGGACTCCAGCGAGCGAGGGCGCGGCGCCAGTGCGGACGACGGCATCCCCATGGCATCATCTGCGCTCACGTGCCGGCGGTGCTGGCGCGCGGGCGACTGCGGCCCGGCGGGGGCGTCGTTACGGAGCGGCGCCGTCCGCCGCATCGCAAGCATCCTCTGGTGCAGCTCACGCACCGCGCGCTCCGCAGGCGACGCCGGCGCATGGCGAGGCGGCTGCGACGGGGACGTCGCCGGCATGACGGGCGACTGCGTCAGCGTGCTGCCGGCGGCGACGCCACTGGGAATTTCGAATCCGGTGATGTCGAACGGCGGCGGCGACGACAGGGCCGATCCGTCGGGCGATGAGTCCATCTGGCGCAGCCTGTGCGCGGCCACCTTGTATTCGGCCTTCTCCTGCGCCGACATGGTGCTCCACATGCGCGAAAGCATGCGCGAGATGTCTCCGTTGCCCGCGCGCGGCATGCGGCGACGCAGCGCGCTGCGGTAGCGATTGCTGAACACGATGAAACTGTTGGCATTCCACGCGCCGGGCGTCGTCGGAAGCTCGCCCTTCTTGAGACCTTTGCGACGGGACCACTGCGGCACGGCATCGTCGTCACGACGCTGCGCCGCGGGTCCGCTCTCGTGGTCGGCCTTGAGCTCTGCGAGGAGCGCGCGGCAGTAATCCCGATCCGCCGGGTCCATGTCACTGTTGGCGGGCATCTCAGGTGCGCTTTCCCCCGGGCGACGCCCGCCGCGAGGCTGCAGGGAATGGTCAACGCGTCAGAGAGCGAAGGCGCCGAAAGGTGCGACTTGCACACAAATGGCACTCGATCCGACTTGCCAGTGATCTGATGGGCAAGCCTCAAGCGGTCACCGGCAAAGGCGCGCACAGACAAGGGGCTGTCTGGGCTCGCCACGCAATGCAGGCCGAGGACCGAACAAACGCACTCCCACTCACCGGCATGGCAGTCAATCGAAAGCACGACAGAGGGTCACCAAGGAATGGGGTCCAGTCTTCGCACGGAACCGCGGGGCGCGCGCGGGCCTGTCGCAAACCGATCGGATGAAGAATCGGGGAGTGGTTTTGGACGCCGTTATTGCGCTTGGGAGAACACTCTGAATTTTTGCGTTACAAAAACGGCCGAAGAGTTAATGTGCCGCGCCCGGCGTGGTGGCTCAGCGGGCGCCGACTCTCCTTCAGTTTGAACAAGGTTGTTTCACTCGATCAGATGCGAAGCGAATCGGGGCGGGATGATTCGGGGAGCTCGCGCCACGGGCGGATCAGTGCCGCGTTCCGCAAGGCGTCGCAGGCTGTGTTTCCGCAGGAGTGTTCCACTCTGGGGACACAAGGTGACGTTGAATGTCGGCAAACACCGTCCACGATGTGCTGGAGAAAGTTCGACAGGTCCGGACATCATCGATGTATCAACCGCTCCCGGGGCTTGGTGAATGCGACCGGGTCTATTGAGGCGTTAAATTTAACACCAGCACACTTCACGCGCTCGACCGAAAACCCCAAAATTAGACTCCCCATTTGAACCGCGCCAAGTCAGGGGAAACGGGTGGACTGGACGGCATTGCCCACCTCGCAGGAACAAAGCCTGCCTCGCACTGCCACACCCCTGTCAAGTGCGACGCCATTGGAGAGAAAATGTTGTGTGTTTGGCCGCAGAACAAAGGCCTATTCACCGAATGCGCCGGTGGCTGACAAGCGGCATTACGCTATGCTGCGTGATTGGGCGCGAAAGGAACGGGCAGTCGTTGCGACGGTGCTCTATCCACGCTTGAATGGGTGTTCTCGCAGCTAAAGTGGTTCAGTTAGCACAGGGGGCTCTCGCTCGCTCCTCGGCGAAATTCAGTTGCAGGGGCAGAGTGACGCACGTTGGGTAAGTCCGACGCGCTGTCGACAGTTGGTCAAAGTCTGTCAAACACTGTGGCACAGCAGTCGCCGATTTGAGCCCACGCGCTCGAGCGTGTGTTATTTTCACGCGTCACTCAGCTCGGTGTCGCAAATGGGTACACCTTGAGTATTGCCGCAAGGAACCCCGCGTACTTTTTGCTGTTGCCGTTGTAGAGGTCTGCGTCGATGGCGTCGGCGATTAAAAACCCACAACGCAAATGGGGACGCCCAAACAAAAAAAAAAGTGAGCGACTACGCAACACAGCCACCCCACAGACATAGCACCCACCCTCTGCGGTTGTGCCCGCGCTGTCTATGCCCAGCTTCTTTGCAAACGCGAGCGCCACGTTGAGGTTGTCCATGCAGTGCATCGGCATGCGTGCGGCCTTGTTGTACTTGCCGGCAGCCTGCTGCGAGACGGCCTGCGCGCACCACAGTCACCCGCGTTAAACAAACAAGTTCGGCCGCACCCGCATCAGTTCAAACGCCGGCGGTACAGACCTCGAGCGAACCGATGAGCGCCACGCCGTCCTTCACGGTGTCCTCCAGGGAGAGGCCGGCGTCTGCGGCGGGGTGGTTCTTGCGCAGCCACTGCAGGAACGTCTGCGTCCGTAGAGTGGCCATGAATGTGGTTCAGTGTGTTGTGTGTGTGTGCCGGTGTGCGTTGGGGGGGGGGGGGGGGGGGGGGGGGGGTTCCATGCACACTGAAGCACACCTGCTTCGTGGCCTCCACGTCGAATGTGGGCGCCGGCGCCTTGCTCTTAAGGCCCTTAAGCTGCGAAGTGCCGGGGTCCGTTTAGCGACTCACACCTCCAAACTTGCCCTGACGACAGTGCTATCACCACTTTGGCTGAGAGCAACATGACAAACCCACCTGCGAGGACATGTCCACGCCTGCAAACGGCGCCGCTGCACGCTGCGGTCGCCGCGGAGCCACCAGGCCCTCCTAATAAAAGAAGTGGGAAACAGAAACGTTCAACACATAGTCTGGCGTGTGGTGTTGTCAGGACGCGGCGCAATAACCCACCCCTGCTTCCTCGGTGGGGGCGGCGGCTGCGGGTTCCGACGGCGCTGGGTCGCCCGATTGGGACGACTGCACACGTTACACATAGATTGCCGTTTTAGAATGGGGCAACACCAGGGACAAAGGAAGATAGGCCGCACAGACCTCGGCTTGCTTCTGCTGTGCGCGTCGCTTCGCCGCAATCGCCGCTGCAGCCGCGCGCTGCTGTGCCTCTACCGCGGAAAAGGCGATCGCCGGTTTCGGTTGTGGCTACAGGACACACACATGTAAATAGGTTAGCGGGCGGCGTGGCACCGAACGCAATTGACGCGCGAAATGAAACACGTACCCGCTCTTCAGCCGGCTCCTCCTTAGGCACCGACACCCTGCAAAGGCGCATCGCACGTCAGAAGACATCTCGTGAACGGATCGTGTCTAGCCGCTGTGAGCACACTTGCCTCCGCTCTGCGGCCGGGGACTGCTCCGGGTCGGGGCTGGCAACAGTCTGCATGCACACATACGCATTAGCGTCGGCGATACACTTGGCATGTTTAAAACGCAACCGACCTCTGAACGAATGTTCGACGGCGGCCGATGTTCTCCCGACGCGCGCGGCGGTTTCGCTGGGGGTGGCCCTCCCGGCGCAACGATGGGCTGTGCGGCACTCGACTGCGCCGCCTGCGCCGCGGGGTACGCCGGCGGTGGTTTGGCGGCAAACGCAAGCTGCGCGAGGCTGGGTCCACGCGACACCTGCGGAGACGCGCTCTCTGCGGGCGCCTGCGGTTGCTGCTGAGGCTGTGCTTGGGTCGCACTTTGAGCAACGCGCGGGGCCTCGACAGCCTTCGCTGCGGGTGGTGCCGCTGCTGCTGCCGGCTTGGCTTGCGGCTGTGGCTGCTGCTGCTGTTGCGCCTGTTGCTGTGGCTGCGCCGGCTCAGACTTGGCGGATGGCTGCTGTCCCTTCTGCTTGGACGCATCGGCGCCCTTGTAACCTGCATTGCGACCAATGGGGTTCAGGACCCTCACTCACGTGACAGCCGCGTCCAGCAGTCACTTGAATTGTGCCCCTGATTGCAGCACACACGCACACGCACGCACACACACACACGTACATAAACACTCCCATACACGCATACACGCACTACATCCACACGTACGCACAAACATATACTCATCCACGCATATTCACACACACGCATAAACAATAGCAGCAGCAGCAACAGCATCGGAAGACATGAGCGTGCTCCATACCGGCGGGCAGCTCGAGTACGGACGCGAGGGCCAGGTTCTCCATCCACCGCACCATGGTCTGGTGGTCGTCGGCGTGGAAGTAGTAGGGCTTCATGCAGTCGTGCGTCGCGCGAAACGCAAACTGTGCGACAACCAACGAGCACACTTTAGCCATTATCGGTCACAGAATGGAGCAGCGCCGACAACGCCATTGGGCTGCAACAGCGACGCACCGGCTTCTTGATGCCATCGCTTTCGGCGCACCGCGAAATGCGATAGCTCGGCATCGTGATCATCCCGAGCGCCATCGTCTCCTAATAACGATCGCGAGTTGCGAAAGAACCGAGGCACTGTCAGGCAACAGGGAGGGAGAAAAGACCGAACACTCCCAATCACCTCACACTCGTCCACCTCTCACACTCCCATGCCATCACTTCACACTCCCATTCGCGCCCGCCGACCCTTCACCCACCGTCTGCGACTTGAAGTAGTAGAGGCAGAAGTCCTGGAGCACAAACCAGCGCTGCTTCCAGTTCTTGCCTAGGCCCGACCCGCCCTGCTTCCACAGCCACCCGGTGATCACGGGGCGGTTCAGGTCCGCCGGCGAGAGATTCATGCTGCGGTGGCAGAATGGAGGACAGTCAGCCAACAGACATGCCAAGTGGCACGGAAGCACAGAATGCACAGCCGATGCGGGCGGCTGTCGCTGTGGCCGCAAGCGCAACCCACTTGAGCCCCTTGATGACATTGCGCGGCATCTTCAGATTTTGGGCGCGCGCCTTGTCCAGTTGCTGCTGCGGAATCGACGACTGCGCAGGCAACACAATTAACCCAACTGCAGGGCATTACACACAACTCGTGGCGTCATGCGAGCAGAGCCACTCACCCGTACGGGCCCAAAGCTGTTCTTTCCCGGCGCAGCGCCCGCCTTTGCCGCGGCAGGCGCGCTTGCAGAGGCCGTCTGCTGTGACGCGGGCGCTTGCGACGGCGCGGGTGCCGGTGCTGGTGCTTGTGTCTGCACGGGTGTTGGCGCGGGGGCTGCTGTGGGCTGCTGCTGCGGCTGAGCTTGCACCTTCGGTTCCGCCGGCGGCTGTTCTTGTGCGGGTGGCGGTGCAATTTTGCCCTCAGACGACGTCGACAGCGTGCGCAGGGGCGGTTGCGCCGGCGTTTCCTTTTGCTCGGCGGCCGCCGGGGGTGCGGTGGAAGGGGGCGGCGGCGGCTTCTACGGTGGGAAGTTGGGGAGTGGATGAGTAAGGGCAAAGGCAGAAGTTGTGAGCGAGGCTTACAGTTACACTCACGTGCACGGACACATGCACGCACGCACACGCACAGTCGCCCACCACGGCAAAGGCCATCGCGAGGCCCTTGGGCGCCTTCTTTTCTTCCACGTGCGGCGGTTCGTCCGGCGGCGGCGGCAATGGGTCGCTTGCCTTGCGGCCAGTGGGCGCGGGTGGGAGTGCATCGCTCGCCCTCCGCTCGGCAGGCACCGGGGAAGCGGCCTCGCTGGGCTTGCGCGCGCGCGCTGCGACAACCGCTCCGTCTTCGGGTGCCGCAGCTGCCCCGGATGCCGCCTTTTCCGGCGAGCTCTCGTTCTCTTCACTACCTTCGGGTGCCTCTACCGCGGGCTCCTCGCCCTTCCCATTGCTCTCCGCGGGTGGCTCTGCCAACGACTGTGCCAGCGACTCCACGGGTTCCGCGTCGCTCTGAACTGCAGCGTCTGCATCGACCGCCTTCTCCGCTTCCGCAGCCTCCTCCGCGCCGCCAACCCGCCCGTCCTCCCCTTCTTCCTCCACACGTGACTCGCCGGCAGCCCCATCGCCTTCGGGCGCAGCGCCATCGTCGTCTTCCGAGTCGCTGTCAGAGTATTCCGACTCTTCCTCCGCCGCCTCCTCTGCGCCCTGCGCGCCCTCATCACCCGCCGCGTCGACTGGCTCCAAGGCCGGCACGGCACCTCCTTCCGCGACAGGCTCGTCTACTTTCGCAATGGCCTCCGCAGCATCGGACGCGGGCTGCGGGCGCGTGCCGGCCGAATTGAGGCGGCTGCGTCTGTTCACCTGGCGGCGCACCACGGACACCGCGCCCAGAATGCGCGCGACGTCATGCGCGGCCGCAATGCCGCAATCCTCCAAGAAATCGGCGTCGACAGAGTAAAGGAGCGATCGCCCGTCCACGGCGCGCTCGAGAAACACCCGGGAAAAGTCCCCCAGGCCGCTCTCGGACATCCATCGCGCAACGAGGTCCGGAGTCCACTCGGCCGCCTCTGCACACGGCAGGCGCGTATTCGTTTCAGCGCGTGTGCTTACGTGTGCTTGAGGTGTAATCACATGCCCGCGGGGGGAAAAAGGCGCCGCACTCACCGGCGACGTTCAGCGTCCTCTCCGTAAAGTTCTCAGTCAGCTCCTCTGCAGACGCCAAGGGAAAGATATAGTGTCAGTGGTGCAGGCGTCCTCGCCCACAAGCGAGGAATTCAATCCTACCATAGCGGGTCTCGTCAAATCGCCCCTCCGCCAACAGCGCCGGCGCCTCCACGACCACCGCTGCAGGAGCGCTTTCCTCGGGAGCAACCACCGCAGGCTCAACAGGCAACGGCTCTTCGTGCGTTGGCGGCGGCGCTGCGGGTGCTTTTGGCTTGATGAAGTCCGTCGCGACAAGCCCGCAGGCGGACCCATCGGCCACTTTGCGCGCCTGAAAGAAGGAGAGTGTTAATGGGGGTGCCACTCTTCGCAGAGCGTTGACTGTGATCGTATGCGCAGTGTGCAGTGCGCGCGCGAATGCCGCCAATCACCCCAAACGAAGCGTTCATGGCAAACAGGAGCCAACAGATTGTTACAAGGAGCCGAGTGGCGACACGCACCACCACCCATTCGTCATCGACGACCTCCACAAGCACCAGCTCGTCGCCGGGCAGTACGTGCAGCTCGTCCTCCTCCTGAGGTTCAAATTCGTACGTGCACACGCACACGTCGCCCTCCCTCAGGCCCATCGCGGCGATGCACAGCGGCCGCGTTGCCCCTGGCGCACGATGGCAGCAGAGACGACCTCTCTTGCCTTTCCTCGCCTCTGGAACGCGGAAGAGCGCGCGATTTTCGTACGTGTGTTCCACAGAGGACCAATGCCGCTTTTTGTTTACTTGAAAACTACTGGCGGCGGACAAAAAAAGCCACGAGCACGTGATTCGTCACGTGATCGCTGCACAATTTTTTTTTTTTTTTTTTTCAAAGCTTCTTATTCACAGCTTCTCCTTGCGGAGAGCGGTCCATGTGCTCGTCATTCCCGCCAAGGGACTGACGAAGCTAACAAACGCATACGCAAACGCAAACGAGAGCGCAAATTGACATTGCAGAAGGCTAGACGCCCGTGCCGTTCCAGTCGTTCACGCTGGCCATCTGTAGCTCCCCCGGGGGTGGCAAGAACACGCCGGGCAGCGATGACTCGGTCGCGGCGGCTTCCTGCGCAGCGGACGGCTTCTTCCAGTGGCTCTTGCGTCGAGGGCGCACGCGGCCGCCGGCACGCCCCAGCGGCTCGGCGGCTTCGGCGAAGTACACGCGCTGCAACGCGTACGATCCAGTGCTATAAAAAGAAAAGGGTTAGAACGAGTGCCCAAGAAACCCTGTGCATTCGACGCATGCAAATCAACACACCTTCGTTTTCGCCACCAGACGCCAAATCCAATCGCACCGACAAGCACCACCCCGCCAGCCACGGCACATCCCACAATAAGGCCGATATTGGGTCCCTTCGACGAGGGCGACCACACAATCGCCGTCGTGCCTCCGCCCGATGTCCCGTCCGGGTTGTTGGGGTCGATCGGCGCGAGCACAACGGCGCCCACGTCGAGGCCCAGCGCCGCCAGCGCCGCCGTGCTGTCGCGCACGGCACCGGCCACAATGTCCGCGGAGATTACAATGGGAGCGCCGTCCGCGCCGAGTACTGCGACGAGCATGACGAGGTCCAGGCCCTGCGCCGTGTTGATGTACTTGAATATCACAATGTCGTCGGGGGAAACCGTCACGGCAGCCGCGGGTCCACGCCGTACGCGCCCGACATCCCCGTCGTCCTCGGCACCAGCCGCACGCCGCACTCCCGCAAGCTTCTGGAGCGCCTTGTTTGCCGCCTTGGCGACTTCAGATCGGAACGCGTCTTCGAGTGCGCTGCCGCGAAACTTCTCCGCCGTAGTTCCCTTGAGAGACACGCGCACCGCCTGCGCAAGCTGCTCGGCAGAGTACGCGCTGAGCGACGTCGAGCGAGGGCGCGCGCTTGCCGTCGCCGTCGCATTCGCCGTGACATTGGCCGCGCGCAAGGGGGTCGACGACGGCGTCGATGTGGTGGGCGCCAACGAAGAGGCTGACGAGGACACCGACGTGCCCTGGGGCGCAGGCTGTCCAGTCGTGGCCGACGGCGTCGCAGGAGTAGGCGACATGCCGGTTGCTGGGGGTGTGGAAGAGACTGCCGATACGACCGCGGCACTTGGCGAGCCATGCGCGGGCTGTGGGGCCTCCACGGCGCTCGAGGCAACTGCCGGCACATGCGATGACGGGAGCGGGGGCTCCATGGCGCTCGAAGCAACTGCCGGCACATGCGATGAGGGGAGTGCGGGCGCGGTTGTCTCAGCATGCTCGTCCGGGACGGCAGACGGCTCGCCCGTGACCGAAGAGACGACAGGCAAAAGCTCAGACGTGGCAACGGCGGATGTTGATAGCACTGCAGCCGCTTCAGTGGAAGACGCCGAGCCCTCCATGGACGACGGAGGCTCTGCGGGCGCCGTTGTGACGACGGCTGACTGGGTTGCCGTGGCCTCGTAGTCCTCGTTGGTTGTCATTGGCTCATACGTCGGCACCGGGGAAGGCGTCTCGGTGAACAACCCCTCCGTGGGTGCGAGCGACGACGTGGCCTCTACCGTCTCAACGGGATATTCCGTCGTGGCCGCGACCGCGTCCGACGTGGGCGTCGGCGTGGCCGCTTCGTCGCTCACGCTAAAGGACGACGAAAACGCGAAGCTTGTGAAGATGGGCGTGAAGTCAATGCTCGCCGTCGCCGTCTGCGAGGCCGTCGCGGGGCCGAAAAAGTCGTCGTCGCCCTCCGCAGCGCCGCGTCGCTTCTCGGGAAACCACTCGAATTCGGCAACATTCCACATGCCCTCGCCCGCTGCAATGCGGACGTTTGTGTCAGGACAAGCGCAAGCACCAACGCACCACACTACTGCGGGAAAATTGTCATCAAAAGCAACACAATTGGCCGGTGCGAGACAGAAGAGTCGTCTACCTGCATGGGCTGTCGCCGCCACGGCAATCAGGCATAGGGCGGCCGCCACGAGGGTCCCCATGCGAAGGGAGCGCATGGTCCCCATTCCTCGCACGCGTCTTAGGAGGCGCGGGTTCGATACTGTGTACACGCAGCGGTCGCCATCATAACTACCCGACGCCCCACAATACAGCTGGAAGGCTCCTATGCGAGCAATGCCCCGGCGGCCTTTTCCTTGTACGCTCAACGTGTGCATCGCGCGTCCCCCCTTCTGCTGGCAACGGCAGTTCCCACGGGTTGGCGGGCTGAAATACCCATTTGAAGCAATTTAATTCGCAATTTAGCCCGATATGGTTAAATATGTCTGTAATGCCTATTAAGTAACTCCGGACATAGGTGTTGCGATGGTAACGGGTGCCAATTGTGGAAATAGCCTGGTCTTGACGAGTAACTCTGTGCGTAACAGGCGGGTTTACCAATGAGCGCCTCAAACGTGGCGCTTGCCGACGCGCGTCGTCTCCCGGCGGACGGTCGCCGCACGCCTGCGCACCACGCTCTCCTCAACGCCCTCGCAGCGGCACATCGCAGCGCACTTGCCAAAGTCGCCCTCGTGCGCGCTGAGGCACGTGGCCACGCAGTAGTGGTCGCAGCCGTTGGAGAACCCCTCCGGCTCGTGCTGCTCAGCAGGGCGGCCGAGCGAGGCGTCCTTGATGATCCAGATCTCGTCGCTGCCGCCGTTGCCCTCATCAAGCAACTGGCGCCAGTGGAGGTGCGTGGCATTCACAATGCGCAAGTGGCCGTAGCCGTCTGAAAAGGAAAGACGGAACAGTAAACAAAAACGACCGTTTGTATGCAGTAATCCCATCCAAGCAAACATACTCACACGACGCCGAGCGGAAAGCGCTCCACGGTCCATAGAACACCTCGTCATAGTAGTCGAGATCCTCTTGGCAGCCGGCAGAGCCCGTCACGATGTGCACGGGGTATCTGAATCACAACAGGGGCAGGAATGGAGTGAGCGCGATGAACACACGCATTCGGGTCACTAGGAATTTGAACGCCACTTACTTGGCGTTCACGTAGGCGCCAGGGATAACAGACGCCGCCGCGGCATCGAAAGTGCCGTTGAAGGTGGGGTACGTGCGCTCGTCTGTGCACATGCAGGCAGTTACAAAGTCAGTTTGCCGATTCTTACGGAAATGCGGCGAGAAGTCGCACGCAAACCACTTACACGAGTGCTCGTGGGCCGTCAAGTAGAGATCGACGCCATAGTCGTGCATGAGGCGGTCGATGCCATACTGTCCGTCCACGCCGTCACGCAGCTGCAACAAAACCGTAGTGAGCCAAGGGCAAGGCACACAAAACATGGGCCAACTGCCTTACACTCACCACCATCGCGTCCAGGGTGCAGTCTGAAGTCATTGTACAGGCGAAGTGAGAAATGGATCACAGCACACTTTTTCACACAGCAGCGAACAGACGGTGCACGCACGACCATAGGCGCAACAAAGGCATGCACACTCACCGGGAATGTCGTCAACATTGCTGCGGATAAGAGCATGGCGTGTGAGTGCCCGTTCAGCGCTCCCGTTCACACAAGCACACGCGAACTGGAAAATGCCAGCGCAGTGGAGACATCGGCCACGCATTACCTGCACACGACGGGGCGGTGGCCGTAGAGGACAATGAACGGAGTTTCCTTCTTGTTGGCGCGGGCGGCCTCGAGGTCCTTCTGGAGCCACGCGTACTGCGGCGAAAAGGGCGTAACGCGGTCAGTAAACAGTTGCAGAGAAACGCGCAAAGGGCCATTCGCAAGTACAGCGCTCTCTTCCAAGTGGGACGCACCTGGGCGGCCATGATGTCAGCGAGCTCGTCGTGGTAGTACACCTCGGTGTTGAAGGCGACAAAGTGGACCCTGCCAGCCGTGCCCCACGCCGTCAGTTCGCAACGCAGCTCCACTCACACGCCCACCAACGCGTGCATCGACTTCATTTGTATGCACAGACTATGTGCGCAAAATGGGTGTCTCTCTGCATAGTTTACGTACCAGCTCACGTCAAAGCTGAAGAACCAGTTGTTACCCGAGGGCGTGTTCTCGCTGATCGCGCTGAAGCTGCGACGAAAATTAAAGGCTAAGCAAGAGAACAGGGGGCTCGAACCAAAAACCGCTGCATTGCACAGCGCGCACGCACCGGTTGGTGTAGTGGCTGAAGTTGTACGCGGACTCGTGGTTGCCCGCGCAGACCTGGTAGGGCATGTGCGCCGCAATCGACTCGATCTGTCGCATGAACTTGTCGCCGCGGACGCCCTCTTCATCGTCCATGTTGTCTGCAAGCGAGAATACAGCCGCTTAGATCGCAACGAAATAACTCTGCTTGTTGGTGGATCGCCCAACACAAAAAAAAAAAAAATGGAAAGGAATGCAACCCACAGACAAGATTAACGCTCAGCAAAACAGAGACATGGATGTCCGAAAGGGGAGGAGGTATAGCCACCCACAGGCAAAGTCACCCGCGTGGATGACCATGTCGATGGTGCCGCGGTACGCCTCGTCCTGGAGCAGCGTCAGCGAGCGCGAGTTGACGACGCCAAAGTCGCCAAACACGGCAATGTCCACGACGGGCTTGCCGTCCGGGAGCATCTTGAAGGAGAAGATCTCGCTCCAGCCCTGCAAACATCACAACACACACAAGACACAAGTCAACAAACCATTGCGCACCAATGAGCTTGAGAAAGTTAACTAGCAGCAAGACTGCGCGGGTGCTTAAACGCACCTGGTCGGCACAGCCAACGCGGTAGTAGTAGCGCTGACCCGCCGCGAGTCCCTTGATCTCGCCGTTGTGGATTGTAATGTTGCGGCGCGTGCTGCCGCCATCGGTGAACTGCGAAGGCAGCTCGCTTGTTAGAGACGCCAAATTCACACGCAGGTGACTAAAAAACAAACAAAATGCACTGGCAAGCTGCACTCGGCCACTGCGAGCAGGAAAGATGCTCCCACAAAGCACACCTCAACCCACAACAAAACACGTACCTTGAAGTTGCGCGCAAACACGCTGCTGCTGAGATCTTCCTCCGAGCTGCCGTACTGGATGACGCTCTGGACGGTGCTGTCCTGTGTCACCCACGACACGACCATCACGCCGGGCGCACCGAGGGCAAGGTGGACCTGCGATTGGGCGCATCGACTTTCGAGTAGGTGCAACGAAGCAGGAGGCGACAACAGAAGTAACGCACATGAAGACATCGACTCACCTGCTCGGGCGGCTGGGCGACAAGGTCCGCCGCAGCAATGGCGACGAACGCCGCGGCAATGAGAGCGACAAAGTGCTTCATTGTTTGCAGAGTGTGCAAGACTGTGCACTGCGCACAGCGGGTGATGGCGAGTTTTAAAGGGATGACACGGCTGACAACTACACACGGCTGCACGCGCGAAGGCGCACGAACGCACGAGAGACACTGAGGGAGCAACACGGCAACCACACGCATGGACGCACACACGCACGACGCGAACGCACAGGAGGTCACATGTGGCATGGACTGGAAATAGCCACGAGCCGCGCCATCTGCTCTGATTGGTCGCGAATGTTCCGATATCTCGCATAATTGGTAACATTTGTTACTGTCACGCACGTGACTGGGCTTCGCGAACTCCGTCACCCAAACGCACGCTGATTGGCTGCACGGCACACAACAAAAAATTAAGGGCATCGCGACACACCATGCACACACACACGCACACGCACACGCACACACACCGAAGCTGCCAGTAGGAGTGCCACTGTCTCCTGACACCGCATCCAGAAGCACGCTCCCCCACTCGGAAGAGGGTATATAAGTGTCGCCAATCCACTCCCTCTGCTCTGTGTGTTTCTTTTTGTGGCGCACAACACTCCGTGCTCCACTTGCTTGGCATGCGTGGTGGTCGCCTTCTGCCGTCCACTTTCAGCTCTCCCGTTCCGCCGTCATCGTCCCTCTTTGCCCTCGCCTTCGTCTGTGTGAGTGCCGCACTCGTGTTGGCAGCGCACCAAGAGGCCCTCGCGGACACTTCAACAGCGCATCAAGCAACCCCAGACGACCTCACCCCATCGCAAATGGCCTCTGCCGCCCGTAACGCCGTGCAACGCGCCGTTTCGCGCATCGTCACGACCCGCCAGCAGCTTGAAGGCGGCGGGTTTGTCGTACGGCGCGCGATTGGCTCCCTCATCAGCGACGAGGAAGCCGATCCCTTCCTCATGCTTGACCACCTGGTGCGTTCACACTCAGTGTGCGTGTTTCGTCGTAATTGAATGGGCACTTGTGCGTGCTTTGTGTGTTAAGATTTGTGTCGTTGTGTCCGTTGTCTTCTCGGCCAATTAACCCGTGCTGCATCCGCGTGCAGGGCCCTGTTGACTATGCCCCCGGAAAGGCCGTGGGGGCCCCCGACCACCCTCACCGCGGCTTTGAGACAGGTATGGAGTCCGTTATCAGTAGTGTCCTTCGCGCGTACGCGTGTGTTGTGTGCGTGGCTGTGGGTGAACTGCGTTTGCGCGGCGGCGAGTGTGTGGAGTTGTCGCGTGGAAGCCCGTCCACGGTCGTTTTGCTCATTCCATGCTGTTATTTCGCTCGCAGTGACGTACGTGCTCGACGGTGGCTTCCAGCACAAGGACAGCGTGGGTAACACGGGCAATCTCGGCCCCGGATGGGTGCAGTGGATGACCGCGGGAAGTGGCGTCATCCACTCGGAAATGCCCACGGACGAGGTAAGCTTAGTCACGTGTCGTTGGTGCTGTTGTTGTACGCTGTTGGTGGCCGCGACAACATGGAGTATGTTGTTCTGTATCACACACCCGCCATTTGCGTGTCTGCGCACTGGCCCTGCTCGCGCCTCCCAATATGGCTCCTGACGGTCTGTCCTCTCCTCGTTTGAAAACGCAGCTCCTCAAGAACGGCGGCCGCAACGAGGGCTTTCAGCTGTGGGTTAACCTTCCCGCAAAGGACAAGATGATTCGCCCGCGTTACCAGGACACCCCGCCCGAGAAGATCCCGAAGACATCGACGCCCGACGGCCTCGTGAACGTGTCTGTGATCGCTGGGGAGGCACTCGGCGTCAAGGCCGTCATCGAGACACGCTCCCCCATGCACTATCTGGACGTCGTCATCAAGCCCGGCGGCGAGTTCTCGCAGGCGATCGGCGAAGAGTTCAACGCCTTTGCCTACGTGTACCGCGGGAAAGGCACGTTTGGTGCGGACAATCGGGAGGCACGCGAGGGCCAGGTCGTCGTGTTTGGGTCCGGTACTGCGGTGCGCGCCGCTGCGTCCAACAGCGAGTGCCGCTTCCTCCTCCTCGCTGGCGTGCCGCTGAGGGAGCCGGTGGGTGCTTGGTACCGCGTTTCGTGATTGCCCTCCGTTGTTTGTGCGGTGTGCTGCGAACAAGTCCGTGTGATTCTGATAGGCCTTTGTTGTTGTGCAGGTGGCGCGCTACGGCCCGTTTGTCATGACTACCGAGGAGCAGCTGCGCCAGGCCTTCGCGGACTATCGCAGCGGCCGCTTTGGCGAGATTCCAGGCGCCGACGAGCGCTTTGAGAAGACGCGCAGGGCTCGCGGCGAGGACCTCTGAGCGGCGTGACGAAGTGCTGCGTTGCGTGCGGATCGTGCGGTTTTTGCGTAGTGCGTGCAGCCGAGCTGCGTGGCGGCGTGCTTGTCTTCATCTCGTTTCCTTTCCTTTAATTCCGTGCTTTGACATTGCGGTTTGATGTCGTGTTGAATGTTGTGTGTATATAAAAGCGTTCGCGAAAAAAAAGAAAGAAAAAAAAAACCACATTTGGCTCTTTTAAAGCTCGCGACATGTATCCAGTGTCTTGAGACGCACAATGGCGTCGAAAAGCTTCGCGCCGAAGTCCGTCCACTTATACGCCAGCCAGGCGAGCCTACACAATATATAAGCCACGAATAGAAAGCACCAACGCCGTTCAAGTGAAGGTCTCTAGCCGAATGTTCCCCGTCACGCGCAACACTTTCTAAGCCGGAGTGTTCGATCAGGCACAAACGAGCGTTTGACGTAAGGGTTGATTGTGGGGGTGAACTACGATCCCATCAACTACGACACACAGCAGAGGAAATCGACAATTATAGCTGGGTCCGGGAAGAATATGCATTCTACGGCCGCAAAACGCACACGCACGCGCACGCACGCACGCAATCACACGCAAACAGCGCAACACGCAGGAACGATGCACAGAGTCTTATGGCACACCGGCTCGCAGGCAAGCGATCCCAGCCACACGTTAGGCGCCAAATCGGGGCGCACAACGGCACACGCGGAGCACGCCAACAATTCTCGTCAGACGAATGCAATACGCTCATCGCGACATGTATGGGTTGAGGGGGTTGGCGACGGGAATGTGGCCGCGCTGCATGAAGTGGGACTGCGGCTGCTGCGGCTGCGCAAAGCGGGGGTCCGGGCGGAAGCAGAGCTGGAGGAAGAACTGCTTCGTGGTAGGGTTCCAGTTGTGCCAAAACTTGTTGGGGCCGTCGTCAATCTCGCGAGAGGGAATCTGCATGAAAACGCGTGGAGCAGAATCAGAGTACGGAACAAGAGAGAGTTCGGAGGGGATGCGTGTGTGTGTGTGTGTGTGTGTGTATGTGTGTGTGTGCGAGTGTAATATCTGTAGAGTGTGTTTGCATGTCGGGAGGGCAGAGGGGGGTGGGCGGAAGTGGCTCACCTTGAATGCAATGGTCTCGTAGGGCTCTGCGGCAAAGAGAATGTACTGCCACGCCTTGTCGGGTGTTTCGATGCGCTGCTCAAACGCACTCATAAAGCGGTGGCGCGGTTTGACGCCCTCGGCAATCTGGGGATAATCGATCTGTGTGCGTGGGGAGGCGAGGCGAGAGTTAGAGCGATGGGTTAAGAGTATACGTAGGCGTGCATGGGTGCGTGTGTGTGACTGCGTGTGTGTGTGGACGTTTCTATATTCTCGTGTGCTCTGAGATATAATGAATATGATGTTTGGAAGTCAGAGCGAACTGACGCATCTCAACTGCATGGCATGGAACAGACGCAGGGATGTGTTGTCGTTTCAACAATCACAAGGATGCAAGCAGACACGCGAGAGCACCCATGCGCGCTCACCTGGAAGAGCAGGCTGTGCTGGTGCGTGTCCTGGTCGTACTGCTTCGTTACGTTGTAACCGGGGCGTCCAATTTTGATGAACTTCTTCGCCTCAACGCGCGGCTTGACGGGAGCCACCTGACGGCACAAAATGGGCACTCACTCAGTCGCACGTGACGGTCTTCCTCGAGCACAAGGCACGTGCCACAACGCGACCCCACGCAGAAGGAGCTGCCGAGTGCACAACTGCCAAAGGACTATCTGACGTGCTCAGGATGTGACCACGAATACTTTCGTGCGGATATCGACTCATAAAGTTCCGCAATAGAGGTGAAGATTGCCCAAACAAGCAAACGGTGCGCACCACGGACCTGATTAGGGTTCTCCTTGGCCTCCTTTGCCGCGCGGCGACCGAGGTTTTCCTGGTGTTTCTTGCCTTGTGTGTGCGCGAGGTAGCTCCCCTCGTTCGTGTGCAGCGTGAGGCAGAGCTTGCACTCGTACGAGCCGAGATGGTTGCGCATAAAGTAGGGATCCTGGAGAGAATAAGGGGAGAGGTCACCGTGAATTGAGCACATGGCAAAGGAGGACGTGAAAAAAAACGCCGAGGCATAGTGACACGCCGCACACAAAGGCACATGCACGCCAATAAGCGCACACGCACGCACACCCCCGTGCACACGGACACACGCAAACAACGCGCACCGTGTAACACGCCCACCTTGTTCAGATCAATGGTCTCGAGCGCAAGTTGCCGCAGTCGCTCGCGCCGCGCCACATTAGATTCGGACGCCGAAGCAACGCCACCGCCGCCCGTTTTGGCACCCGCGCGGTGCTGAAAGTCCATTTTTGTTCGCTGCCGCGCGGCTTCACCGGCTTCGTGGCGAACGAAACGCAGAGAGCAGTGCACTTCGTGTTGTGTGGCGCGCGCATCACCTTTGATAGTCTCAGTGCACGAGTCGACATCCGGGGTAGACTGAGGAAGTAACACAAAGAGCTTTAACATTTCTAAAAATAAATTGAAACGGGAAATATAGTCCATATATGTACTTTAGTCATCATTATTATACGTAAACGTAGATAAAAATCCATGGAATATTTCCAGAAAAAGACAATATATTTACCAATCTCCATATTGGGATTAGAAAAGCCGAGCATGCGGTTGCAGACTCGTTTAATTTGAGAACACGTCTAAGAATTGCCAACTATTTCCATCAAAATCCACATGTCTAACATCCACCTTACACGCACTCTTGCCGACGCCACATTTTTGAGTCGGCGCGACGACCACACTTTCTGGACGCACACACACACACACACACACACAAGCACACACACACACAAGCACACACACAACCTTCACTCACACACACACACACACGCGCGCATCCTTGCTTGCTGCATTCACGCGAGCACACTGCTTGCATTCGTGCGCGGTACGCCTCCCCAATGTCCGTTCCTCGTGCGAGTGGCGTGTGCGGTTTCCGTTCACCCATTTGAAGGCCGCAGCTCATCACATTGCGATTAACACTTCTGCACACTCACTCGCACGCACGCGCTGCACTTTCACACTCACCATTTATTCTTTGTTTTCCGCATTTTTACCGTTTCTATATTCCGCGAATGAGCCATTAATCGCGGCCGATTGCACACAATGGGCGGCGTCGTTCCGCACGCCGTCCCTTCCCGGCGGCGACGACATCCGCCGCGGGGGAGGGTGCCTCTTGCTCTATGTCTGTGTCTCTTTGCGGCGTTGGCGCTGGGTCTGGGTCTTGTGGCCCCGGCGGGCGCGGTGTGTCGCGGCCACTGCCTAGGGGATGAGTTCAGCAGTGGGTAATTCCTCTTGCCTCTTGCTCGTGCACTCCGATTTCTCTCGACTCTTCGCTCTGCTCTCCAGCGCTCTCATGTTGCACGGCCCATTTTTCTCTCACATGGAAGAGCCAGCAATGCCCCGGCGCTGCATGTGCTTGTCGTGTCTCATCGTCACTTTGCGCTGAACGCCCTTTGTTCCCACCCCAGTGCTCGATGCGGACAGCACGCGACTGCCCAAGCAGCCGCCGCCAGACCCACCCGCGCCCCTCCGCTTCCACCCTCCCGTTCTTGACTTTGGTCGTGTGACGCTGTGCTCTCCGGAGCTGCGGACGGTGCACATGTCCCTCGCCACGGGAGGCACGGCGGAGGTCGCCATCAGGAGCGTCGTGTCGGAGAACCCGTACTTGTGGGTGGTTGCGAAGTCGCTTGCTCTCTGTTTGTGGTCTCTCTGCTGTTGTGCTGTGTATGTCGTCCGTTGTAGTGTCTGTTCAGCGTCATGCGATGGTCTCTGGTGCACGCCTTCGCAAAAGGCTCTCTTTAACGCACGGGCTTGCGCACACCCGCTCCTAATTGTTGTGATGTTGCTCCTACACGCGCACAACTCACACGTACGTGTGCACGCGCGCGCACAAACACAGCGAGATTGTGAATGCCAACGCGCTCTCGGTGTCCGCGGACTCGAACGCCACCTTCGACGTCGTCTTTCTGCCCAAAATGACGGGCGGCACCGAGGGAACGGCCTTTGCGCTCGCGGGGACGGTGGCGTCGCCGCTGCACATGTCCGGACTCGGGATCGAGTGCCCGTTCCGCGTGGGTCCCATCGCGGCGCGCATTGCCGTCGGCGAGCCGCTCTCTGTGCCACTGACGGTGTACAATCCCTCGTCGCGCGCGATATTGCGCGTGGTGGAGGCCATGTCGTCGGATCCCTTTGAGATTGGCCTCCCGCCGGACGCGGAAAGGGGCGAAATCGGGCAATGGGTGAGCCGGGCAGTTGCTGTGCGTGCGTGCGTGCGTTCTCTTGTGTGTGTGTATGTGTGTGTGTGTGTGTGTGTGTGTGTGTGTGTGTGTGTGTGTGTGTGTGTGTTGTATGTGTGCTTGCTTTGAGAGGAGAGATGGGCGAACAGATGTATGGCGCGCGCGCGCACTCACACACACACGAGGGGGGTGTGCCCGTGTGCGCAATTTAATTCGGATGAATTTAGGGCGGCCCATGGCATGATCTCTGCATTGCTCACACACTTCCCGCGCCGCAGGATGTCGAGCCGCAGCAGACGCTCGAAGTGGGTCGCCTGATGATGGAGCCGCAGCAGTCCGGACGCTTTGACGGATTCGTAATGCTCAACCTCGTCCACTCGGGCGGCGAGCGCGCGCGCCTCTCGGTGCCGGTGGAAGTGCATGTGTTCGATGGTGAGTAATCGTGTTTGTGTGTGCTTTTGTGTTCGCGTCTATCCCACGTCCGAGAGTGAGAGTGCGAGAACGTGCGGCTCACAACTCTCCGCGCCAATCCTAGCTGGCGTCTTTGTGCAACGCGACCACGTGGACATGGGCACAATAGTCGTGCCGGGCGCGCCCGTCACTTCGGCGCTCCCAAACACGCCGTCCTTCGCCGTGCGCTTGCGATCCGTGGGGCGCGGCTGGGTGTCCGTGACGTCCGTCAAGTGCGACGGGCTGGTATCCCGTTGCCCTCTGGAGTTTGAGCTGCTCAACGGCGGCGGCGTGCCCGGCAACGGCCACTGGACGGACGCCGTCCGCGCGCGCATCGCCCCGCTGGCCGCCGAGGGCGAGTACCGCAGCTCGTTTTCGATCGCGACGTCCGACTCGCACGATCCCGTCCTGCGGGTGTCGTTCACGGCGCGCGTCCTCCGCGGGTGCGTGTTTATTTCACTCGGTCGCAATGTTGAAGCATTTCCCGTTGCATGTGTGCATGCATCGTTGAAATCCTTTCCCTATGTGTGGCTCCACATTGGGGGCGATAATATCTCTGGCTAGCTAGCGCGGGCGTCGTTTTGAATTGCGTGTGAGCGTTTGCCCGGTCAGCGACACCTACGGGTAATGAGGTTCTTTTCCTTCGAATACTCCGGAAACGACGACT
>CALSCQ010003273.1:0-13212 GCA_943704525.1 Pigoraptor vietnamica | reverse complement strand
GTGGGTGGGTGGGTGGGTGGGGGGTGTGAGTCCTCCTTCGTAAGCGCTAGTGCTGGCTTCGCCAAAGATCCCCTGTTCCTTCGCTAACACTTTTTTCCGTTGCCGAATGACAGTGCAGTCAAAGTACGTTGGCACAGGACACTCCGACACGAACAAATTGTGAGTCGAATTCGAGGGTCAATGCACGTCGAGTTTGCACTGGCCATTCTAATGTGGGGTTGTTATTGACACACGCACCTTTGTCCCGTAGCGAGTGGCTTTCCAACCAGCACCGCGACAGCTACGCGTCGTACATTGGCCACCCGAATATGCTCGCCTATTTTGCTCTCGTTGAGAATGAGTCGCCCGCGCGCGTGCGGTTCAACATGCTCAAGGTGTGTGCCTGTGTGCTCACGCTTCGTCGTGTGAACGAACACGCAGACATGTTAACGTGAATCGCTCTCTGTCTGCAGAAAATGCTTCAACCCTGTGGACCGCCCCCGGAGAAGGGCGAGGACTGAGCGTCTTGCGCGTGCAGTGCGTTGCGTTGCGTGCGTGTGCGCGTGCGTTGCCATTGTCAATTGAACTGTTTCGACACTACCCGTGAGATCTTCAAACACTTGCGAGACGTGTAGAAAATGCTTCTCTTTGTGGCAATTTTAGTGAGGCCGCGGTGGAAGGACGACGCCAACACACCGAACGGCGACGCGAGAGGACTGCCCACAGGGGACGCGCGTGAGAGTCCATCGGCGCACGCGCAGCGCTTGCGACATAGACACGCAATCAATGAAGAACGCGCGCTGGCGACAGTTTTACGAGAACAAAAAAAAAAATGGTCAAAAGGCAGAGCAGGACAGAAAATAAGAACGACGCATTTTCGCGTTTGCATGAGACAGAAGTAAGAAAAAGACAGCGGCACAAACAACAACACACGCAGAAGGAAAAGAGAAAGAGCGACGCCCAGCAGCCATCAGCGCACGCAGCGAGGCGCAACTCCCGCGAGGAAGCCACGCCCGAACGGCAACACAGCGACGACGCACACGCCGGGGAGCAATTGACGAGGCTCAGGCGAGCGACACGCGCGACAACGGACGAAAAAACGCCAACACGTAAATGCCACGCAAAAGGGCTCGGCAGTCGCACGCACGACAGTCAAGCGGCAAAACCCGCTCACGCGAGCGTGCAGACTCGAACACTCCTAGGGCAGCGAAACACATAGGCCCCTTCCACCCGCCCGCGACATGCGCCCAGCCCCAGCACACGTCCCCGCACCCGGCGCTGCGCCACGGCAGGCCCACGTGACCGCTTAGAGGATGAGGCAGCCCTTCTTCTTGCCGGCGGGCTTCGTGGGGCAGAGGACGGCGCGGATGGCCTCGTCAAACACCGTCTTGAGGCCCTTCTGCGTGAGCGCAGAGCACTCGAGGTACTTGTTCGAGCCAATCTCCTTGGCCATGGCGAGGCCCTGCGTGTACGCAATGGGCGCGAGCTTCTTCTCCTTGAGCTTCTCAATCGCATCCTTGTCTTCCCGGAGATCGAGCTTGGTGCCGACGAGAATGATGGGCGTGTGGGGGCAGTGGTGGTTGACCTCGGGGTGCCACTGCGCGCAACAAAGACACGGCCGGGCTCTCGTCAGTAAAGGTTGAGAGGCAAATGGGACTCGCAAATGAGTGCCGTGTGCGGAAAGCGAGGCTAAGGCGGCTATGAACGACGCCCATAAACGCGTGCACGCGTCGTACGCAATAAACAATAACCAAAATTCACCACTGCGATCCCAACAAGACTGCGTGCGGCGAGAGTGCGACGCCAAACAGGCAGCGGCCAACACGCACCTTTGCCCTGACGTTCTCAAAAGAGGCGGGCGAGATGAGCGAGAAGCAAATCAGGAACACGTCCGTCTGGGGGTACGAGAGCGGGCGGAGGCGGTCGTAGTCTTCCTGGCCGGCGGTATCCCACAGACCGAGGTTGATGGGCTTGCCGTCAACCATCACGTTGGCGCTGTAGTTGTCGAACACCGTCGGAATGTACTCGCCGGGGAACGCGTTCGTCGTGTACGAAATGAGCAGGCACGTCTTGCCGACGGCACTACGCGCATGCGTGCGGAGAGGGGCGTGGATGAGTTTAATGTCAGTGCATCGGTAGCGCAGCAAGAAATTCAAAAATATCAACACAGCGTGCGCACGCCACTCTCAAACACGATTTGCGCGTGACTATTGCGCCTCCGCCATCGCACGCACTCCAAAACGACGCTTCGCCGAGGCGAAAACTCACCCGTCGCCAACGACGACACACTTGATAGCCTGCATCTTCAGCTGCTGCAAGCACCGGGGTCAAGCGCGAATGGGGGGAGCGACTTTCGCGCGAAACGCCAAAACCAACCGACCGAGGGAAAAAAAATAAACACGCTCTCGACAAGAGTTCCTAGGACAGCGGGCTGCGCAAAATAATGCGCGCGGTTCCAAAAGCGGCGCGGTGACGCGGCAGTGAGAGAGAGAGGAAGAGAGAGAGAGAGAGAGAGGGAGAGAGAGAGAGACCGTGTGTGAGCGTGTGCGTGAGTCGCTTTGTTGTTTTTTCGATGCACTGAAAAAAAGAGCCCATTTTTGCCCACGCGCTTTATTTGGACCCGTTGTCCTCTGAATTAATAAAAGTCACTAAGTATTGATTTTGTATGAAATGAGTCAACACAAATAATGCGCACCCGAGGTTATTTGGCGGCCTTTTGGCAACGGGAGGATAACTCGGAGTTTACTCTGCGCGCCACCCTGACATTGCCGAAATTGTATAATTAGATCCGCGTTGGTCTATATATGATAATCTTAAGCAAATTAAAATTCCTTATTTGGTGTTGATGAATGGAAATGAGCAGAAATAGAGATAGCCTGCCCGCCAACGTGCCTGCATCTAAAAATAGATGGATGATGGGTTTTTCGTCGCGGCCGGGAGAATTATGGGACGTGTGTCTTTTTTTTTTTTTTTTTTTTTTTTTTTTTTTTTTTTTTTTTTTTTTTTTTTTTTGTTTCTTTCTTTCTTCAGTGACCGGCGGCTAAGCATCCACTCACTATCAATGACACGTTTTGGCATTTTTTTGGGAGACTTTAGTTTAATATTCGGAAACGATTGTATACAACGCGATTAAGTATTAAAGCGACAGACCCTCAGAGTGGTTGTTAACAGTGCCCGGCAAACTGAGATCCGCTCCAGGCGGGTGGGCATCAGGAACGTAACCGTCGCCGCTAGCACAGTCAACAGCGCCGTGGGACAGCACTATCACATCCGCACCGGGCGCCATCAACACATCCTCACAGCCATCGGCCGTCCGTTCAAGGAAAACCTCGGCAACGGCGCGCGCGAATGCGTCCTCGGAGTCGGAGCCGGCAAAGATGGCGTAGGGCCAGCGCATCTGCCCGTCCAGCGCACGCCTCAGCAGCCGCGGCACCGACGCTTCCACAGTGCCGATGCTGGCCGCGGTCGAGACGATTTGCAAGAGGTGCGCAGGGTCGACCTGCTTGGCCCTGAGAGACGCGAGCGAGACGACGGAATGCGCGAACAGATCCTCGTCCTTGATTCCCGTCAGGGACACGCGGCCTTGCGGGGAGAAGACGTTCTTGAGGGCCATTAGCATGCGACGCGCGCCCGAGTCGGACTTGTGCGATCGCTCCAGGAGGGGATGTGGGTATCGAAACAGGTAGACGGCGGCACCAGCGAGGAACAGCAGCCACACCGCTGGCGCACCCCACGCCACGTGCGGGACGTCGGCGGCGATCGCGGCGAGAATGAGCAACGCAGTCAGCGCGGCCGAGGCGAACGAAAGCGCGGAGGGGACGTTGACCCACGAGACATAGCATGGCGCAACGACGGCGTGGTAGGCAGCGGTCGCAAGGCAGACGCCCGCAATGATGCCGAGGTATGTAAGGGGGACAGTTCGGAAGAACGTGCGCATTAGAACGAGGACGACGGCGATGAGTGGCTCGACAAAGAAGTGCTGCGGCGCGTGGCGAACGTCCAACTGCGGCTGCAGGTCCTGCCAAAGCGGCGCAGACACGGTCGCGAGCGGGTAGTAGGTGAGCACCGTCACGAAAGCGACCACGACGTACGCCCAGTGCTGTCCCGTCCAGCACGAGACGTCGCACACACCCTCCGAAGCCATGAAGGCCTGGAGGCCAAGGGCGCTCGGTATGTACCAGCATCCGAACGCGCGCAGTCCGTTGAGAAGCGACGGGATAAAGCCGGCCGTGACCCACACCTGCAGAAACTCGTCCGCTGGAATGAGCAGCACGACGCCCGCGCGCCACTTGCGCAGGGACGCACCGCCGTCGGCAATGTACACGCCGGCGTAGAATATCCACAGCAGCGTCAGCGACATGATGAGCCAGAAGTACCAGTAGAACGAGCCGCTGAACGCCGTCGCGCTCGCAAACGAAAACAAGCGGCCGCCAGACGACACGACGCCCGCGGCGGAGAAGTCGACGTCCAGCACGATCGCGTGAATCTGCAGCGCTTGCATGACGACAACGGCCAGGCGCACAACATTCGCGGCGTTCCAGCGCGCCGTACGCAGCACAGCGTTTGAACGCGCGCTCGATTTCCGCACGACCTGCAGAAATCGCCGCTTGAAGAGCGGAACCGCGACCACCTCGGCGGCGAACAAGACGGCGAACGCGACGATGACGGCAATGCCGCCCGGAAACGCACCGACGGCGCCATGCACACGAAGCAACATGGCACCCCTCGTTCGGTGGTCGTCGCACGCGTCCACCACGCGCGGCGTGCCGCAATCCGCACCGAGCCAGTCCGCGCTGTCACACAGGCAATAATATCCCGGCATGCACCGCCCGTGGATGCAGGGCGGCGAACATTCGACACATTGCCACGCCATACGCTCGGGATCGCTGTCTATGGCGACGATGGTGAGAAGCTCCGTGTGCGCGCACTCCGTGATGTTCACGGTCAACGAAAAGCGGCCCAGCAATGCGCGGCGGTCGGCGTCGGGATCCAGGTCGCCGTAGAGGAACGGACTCGCCGAATCCAGGTGCAGCTGATAGGACCCGGGGGGCGCAAACACGCGTACGCTGGTGAACGACACCGACGACGAGGTCGCAAAGTTCTTCTCGAGGTCGCCAACAAGACGGCAGGATGCGCTGCACTGCGGGTTCGAAGAAAAGTCGGCCCGCAGGCGCACGGCGAGGCTCTTGTCGGACGAAACGGACACGCGGCTGCCGTAGGCGTCGATGAGTGCGACGGCGAAGGCGCGAAGGCCAACGCCGCTCTCGACCGCAAATACGTCGGTCGTCGACGTGAGCCGACTCACCGCACTCGCGACGAGATTGCCACCCCGCCAGTCAGCGGGCAACTCGTGCTCTGCGATGGGAAGGAGTCCAGACACGGAACTCGCCGCGTCCATGGACAGCGCGCTGTGCTGCGCGCCTGCCAGATAGACGCCGGGACCCAATACCGCACTCACGTTGTATATCGTGGTGCGCACGAGACGCACATCGCGCGCTCCGAGCGAAATGTACACCGCACCACCCGCCCCAAAGGTGGAGCGCGAAACGCCACCGAAGCAGTTTTTCATGGTAGCGTCCGTGAGGTTGAGCGACGCCGACTGGCCCGCGTACACGCAGCCGCCGTCCGATTCTGCGCCCGCCACATCAAAGCGGACAGACACAAAGGTCCCTTTCGCGCCCAGCGCCAAGGCGACGGCCCCGCCGACTGACGCGCGCGATAAAGAGACGGTCGCATCGGTGACGACGGCACTCACAGAGGGACCCACGGCCGCCAAGAAGCCCCCGGAGCCCTCCGCCTCGCACCCTGTGGCCGTGCTTGACTGCAGCAGTAGTGACGCAGCGTCTCCAAGGAACACGGCACCGCCGTTCGCGTCGGCGGCCGAGTTGAAGTGCGGGTCCTTCGCACCGAGAGCGTCGGCGTGCAGCTGCGAGGTATTCCCGGCCACAGCTAGGTTGATGCGAACTCCCGTCAGGCGAACCGACGTCAGTTCGCGCGCGTAGGCAACGCCTCCGGCGACTTGCGCGCGTGAGCCGGCGAACGCTGACAGAGAAACGGACACCATCGCGCCTCCCCGCAGCATAAAGGCGCCGCCGTACGAGCTGGTCGCGTTCGTCACGTTGGTCGCCGTCATGCGCGCCACTGACTGCGCCTCGATCAGCGCGACGCCGCCGTTGCCCGCAGCAGACACTTCCGTAAACGACGATCCGTCGACGATTGCGTTCGCGGCGGAGGTGAGAAAGAACACGCCGCCGTCCTTGAGCGCGCGCGACCTCAACACGGTGCTGTTCACAACGGAGACCGTGGGATTGCCTGACATGTACGCGAGCCCGCCGCTCACTCCGGCACGCAGGTCGTGCAAGAGGACGTTCTCAAAGTGGATGAGGGACGCGGCGAGAATGACAGTCACTCCGCCGTAAAGCGACGCGCGCGTTCCCGCGACGGTGCAGTTGCGCAGGATCGTCGACGCATAGTTATCGCTGAAAGAAAAGCCGCCGTTGCCCGCGAAGAGCGACTGGAACACGGTGTTCGTAATCAACACCGAGACAAAGTGCAGCATGTTGAAAATCCCTCCGTAGCCATCCGCACCGCACTGCGAAAAGTGCGACCCGTCGATGCTTACAGACGAGCTACCCTGGATGCGCATCACGCCCCCGTTGTTCGCGACAGTCGCCGCAAACACATCCAAACGCTCAAAAATCCCGCGGGCGCTGTCGATGAAGAGAGCGAGTCCTCCCGATCCCGACGAGGTCGAGTACGCAGAGTACGTGTCGCGCACCCAGCACAGGGACGTGCCGCCGCAATAGAACGCCCCACCATCAAACGTAGACGACGTTCGCACGAGCATGCATCGACTCACTTGCAGAACGGCGGAACCGCCTGCTGCGGCGAGGGCGCCGTTCAGGGCAAAGACGTCCGTTGCGTTCGTGTCCGCGACGGTTGCTTGGGCCGTGCCGCCCACAGAAACAATCCCACCCGCGGTGGCGGCCGACACGTTCCGAAAGTCGCAGTGCGACACGTCCACTCGTGCATTACCCCGTGCTAACAGCAGGCCTCCCGACAAGGACTTCACGCCCGCAACGCGCACGGCCGTCCAAGCACCATAGCTCGCGCCGTTATAATCTGCCAGCACCGCAGCCACGTCCAAGGGGTTGAAGCGCTTCACGAACACGGAAGTCATGTTCAGCACGCCGGCGACCGACGCAAATTGAAGGTGAGAACCCACGAAATCCTGCAAATTCCCGTCGTGGAGGGCGCAAGCGGCATCGGCATCCACGCGCAGCAGCGAGACGTCCCCGTAGGTGGCCGAGAGTTGCGCGCTACAGCCCTGGACAGTGACGTTCACGAGAACGAGCGTTCCGTTGCCCACGCGCAGAGTCCATGGGAGCGACCACAAGCCGCAGTCGACGACCGCGCCCTGTGCATCGACGTACAATGTTGACGCCGACCCGTCCGACTGCGATAGCGCAAGGGCGCTCTCCCACACTGGAGAGGGATCGGCCACGCCTCGCGGCACCCATGTTAGCGACGCATTCGCAGGCCGAATGACAACGACAACGGGTCCGCTGCCTCCCGCAAGCCATGTGGCACCGGCACGCACAGCGTCGACGAGCGAGGGTGCGCTTCCGCCAATCTGCGCAGTCCCGTTCGCCCAGTAATCTCGAGAAACTGCCAAGAGCGGGACAGTAAAGCCGTAGCACAACTGTGAGAACACGACTACGAGCGCAGGTACCAAAAAGTCGCCTATTGTCCATTGATGGGGTCGTTTTGACGCCATCCGCGCCTGACGCCGTGAGGCCCGTGGTACCGGCTCACTGCATAATCGCAGGTGCGCGCACACGGAGAAGAGACCCCGGCGTCATCAATGGACGTGGCCATCACACAGCATGAAAATTGCGTGCCATTTTGCGACGTGTGCGAGGCCAAAACGCTGCGCGCATCTATGTTTGCGCATCAATTGAAGACGGCTCATTGAGGGTGTCCTTCTTGGCACTTAGGCGCGAGGTAACGTGTTGTAACTATGATAAAATTGGGCGAGATTTCGGTAAGTAAGTTTAGCGAGATCTCGGCTCAAAGAAGAAAGGTATTTTTTTTTTGCCGAGCGCGAAAAAAAAAAAATTGGCCAAAAAATAATTTTTCCTCAAACTCGGAATAAGCGCTTGTCTATGGGCAATGTATGGGCAAATAAAATGTGCCGCAGCCGCGTAAAATTTTTTGGGCGCCAAATCATCCGACGCATCAAAAAATTTGCCAAGTCACTTGACACACACACACTACGACACACGCGCACACGCACACGCACACCGCTGTGCTACAGTCCCCGTCGGAGTGAGTGCAACACATGAAGGCGCGCTCCTTCCCGCGCATGCGCCTTTGAGCGACCGTCGCACACAGCCTTGTCATGGCGATGTCACACGGCGTCGACGACGACATGATGTCAGCTGCGACGCTTGAGGCCGCCGCCGCCGCGCATCAACTCGCGCCGCAGCTTCCCCCGCCGCACGCGCCTGTCGGTTCGTCGGGGCACGAGCTCATGTCCAACATGGATCTTGTGCGCCGCATGCTCGACCACGTGGGGCTGCCGCAGTACGCGGATGCCTTTGAGGCCGAGGGATACGACTCGCTCGCTGCGGTGGGTGCTTTGCGAATGCGACAATTTGTTCTATTGCGTGCGTGAACGGCGGTACGGTTGACGGGCTGCGTGGTGTTTGTTGCGTTGATCTTTAAATGTCTGAACGCGAACCCATTTTCGGTAACGCGAGCAGCTTCGTGAGGCGTCCGAGGAGGAACTGCTGTCGCTCAAAGTGAAGAAGGGCCACATTCGGCTCCTCAAGAATGGCGTGCACAGTTTTCAAATGGGTGCGCACTCCCCTTGTCCTGTTGTCTTGACGCTGCGTGTTGTTGTGGAACGGTTACGAGTTCGGTTCGGCCTGACCCGAACAAACACCCGCGCGCTCCTCTCACGCTTTACTCTCCGCTTTGACTCGCCCTCTTGGCACATACCCTCGTTGCCCATCTCGAGTTCGCTGGCGTTGTCCTCACCCGAGTCATCCATATGCAGCGGGGAAGCTCCCCCTGATGCCCAAGGCCTTCCCACCCCCGCCGCCGGCCGCGAGTGTCCTCAGCCCATCGAAACCAGGGGTCATCCGCAGGGTATGTGCTATAACGCGTGCTGGTGGCATGCCTGCTCGGTCACTTATCGCTGTTTGTGTGCGTAGCGGCGAACACCGGAGGAAAAGGCGGAGATTGAGCTCGAGAAGGAGCGGAAGCGCGAGGAAAAACGCCGCCGTCGCGAGGAGCGCGACCGCATGACCGCGGACAAGAAGCGCAAGCGGTGGGACTTTGAACTGCCGGTGCACTTTTTTTGGCGGTTCAGCACAGTCTGTTGCAATTTGGTTGTGTAGGTTTATGTGGCGCTGACCGCTCTGCATTTTGCCTTGGGGTAACAGTCCTGACGAGATGCTGGGCCTCGACGACAAGCGGAGGCGCATCACACTAGACCACTCGCACTCGCCGATGGAGCAAATGCTGCACGCGCACTCGCTTGGGGTCGCTGTCGCTTCTGTTCCGCAGGAGGAGGAGGTGGGGCGCGCTCTGGGCGGGAGTATGACTCGTCTTCCCGCGTTTCAGAATAGTCGCACTCTGAGTCTCTTGTGTGTGGTGTGTGTGCTTATTCAAGGAAGTGCCGAGGCAACATTTTTTCAGCGAATCTAAGTCGTGGATTTGTGTCTTTCTTTTCGAAAGTGCCTCATGTTTGGCGCGTTTTCGCGCAGATGGCGAAGGCCGCGGCGGCGTACCAGCTGCACAACGGCCTCGACGAACACCCGTCTCACCGGGAGCTCCGCTCGCGGAGGACGTAGAGCGCCCACACACTGCGCATTCATACGCGCGTGCTGTGTATATTCGTGCTCGGCGTGCCTTTGTCTTGTTTGCTGCTGCGTTGCGTTTTGTCGCGCGTATCTTGCTTCTTGCCGTTGCGTTGCGTTGCGTTGCCGATTTACCGGGACTTTGATCGTGCTGTCAGTACAAAGTACCGCTTCATGTGTTGATCGAAATTTAATAAGCCGTAGCAAACGTATTCTGCGTGGATGGCGAAAGCGAGGCGACTCCAGGACGCGCGCCCGCACAAACCCTCTGCAAACAACGCCGCAGGGCGACACTTCGACACGAGGCTACCAACGACGGCTGTAGGGACCGCGCACATCGCCGCTCGACAACACCGGGAAGTCGTTCTGCGACGCATACGACATCCCGTGCTGTGCCGCGTGCGCCGTCGCGTCCTTGGCCAGAACGACCTGCCCGCACACGGCACACGTCGTCCACTGCTCCGCGCGCCATGCATTCTGCTGCAGAGCCTGTCCCTTCGGCACGGGCTCGGCGTGTCTCCCTTGTCCCCGTCGCATAGAGTTCACGATTAGCACCTTGTTCGTCGCACCAGCCTCCAGCGACACGTTCGCGCCCGAGGCAATCGACGCGGCCGTCGGCGAGTGCTGCTTGTGGATGGCGAGAAGCTGCTGCTGCTTCGGAGGGTCCGGTAAAAGCGCGACAAGCTCCGGAAAAATCTTGCCGGCCGCGGGCCCGAGAAGCTCATAAAACTGCGTGTAGTACGACAGCGGCGATATCTCGTCGCGCCGGAACATCGCCGAGATGCTCTTGAACGTCGAAAAACGTTCCCCGAGCGTCGTTTTGAGCTGCTTGATGAGCTCCTGGTTACGCTCCTGGAAATTCGGCGGCTGGACAAACGCCGGCGCCGCGTTCGCAGAAGACGTCGCCGACGACGACGCGGCAGAAGGCGCCGGCGCGGCCGCAGTTGGCTGTGACTGCTGCGGCCTCGCTGCCGTCGCACTCGCAGTTGTTACCGTAACGGCCGCGGAACGCCCAGGACCCGACGCCCGCACAATGCCAGCAAGCGGTGTCGGCGTAGGCTGCTGTGCCGCCTTCTTGTTCGCAGCGGCGGAGCCCAGGACGGGGAAATCCTCCTGCGGGGTCGCCGCGGGTGCGCGCGCGGCCGACTGCGCCATTGTCGTCGGCGCCGGCGCCGGGCCTCCTCCGAGTGTTGGAAACTCTTCCGCCTGCGGCACCGCGGGTGGGCTTGGCTGGCGCGGGGCCGGCGGTGGCGGCTGCTGAATGGGACGCGTGGGTGGCGGGGCCTGCGCCGGACGGGCTGATGACGCCGACTGTTGCTGGGTCGACAGCATGTGCTGGGGGTTCGGTCCTTGGTTGTGCGGCCCGGAAAACTGCTGGTAGCGACGCCCCCCGCGACTCGCAGAGTTGCCGCCGCTCGGTCCATCGTCGCCGCGGTTCACGCCAAAGTTGGTCGGAATGACGCGCGCCTGCTTCGCCTTCGAACGCGACATCTTCCACGACTGCATGTGCTCCTCGGCGTCGTGGGCCTTGATGTCGATCTCGCAGTCAAACGCAATAAACTTCTTCTCGAGGCACGCGGGGTCCTCGCAAAGGTAGTGCTCGGCGCGAAAGTGTTCTTCGAGGTCGTTGTACTCCTGGTAATAGCGATCTCGCACGTCGCGACGCTCGCAGAGGAAGCACGTGAAGTGCTGGCGCCGGAGATGAATGAGGAGCTCGTCGTTGTCAAAGAAGCGCTTGTCGCAAAACTCGCAGAGCGGGTGGCCGCGGAACGACGAGTTGTCCGGATCGCCCGACTTGGAGTGCCGCACGAGGTCCTTGCGGTCGTAGGTTCGATGCTCGTGGACAAACACCTTCAGGTGCTTGAGGCACAGCTCGCAGTGGTGGAGGCCGTGCATCTTCTTCATGTGGTCGCGCAGCTCCTTCATGCCCTTCTCCGGCGCGGCGTCGCACACGGTGCACCGAAACTCGAACAGGCGGTTGACCTCGCGCTGGATCGTGGCGTCCTGGAACAGGATCCCGAGCTTCGTGTCCGTCAGCGTGTACTCTGTGCGCAGGTCCGCGTACGCCTTCGTCTTCTCGCGCGTGAGAATGACGGGCTCGCACTCGGCGCGGCACATCGGGCACTGGCGCATTTCGCAGAGGGAGCGAAGGCGAACCGTGCACACGTGACAGAACATGCGGTGGTTGCAGGGTCCGAGCGAGTAGTACTCGATATCCTCCCAGCAACTGCAGCACTTGTCCGGCTCGGCCGGGGCCGCCGCCTTCGAGGAAGCGTTGCGCGACATCTTTGAGATAAGTCTAAAGGAGAGAAAAACGTTGCGCAAGCGAAAAGTGCTGGCAAAGCAAGCAGCCAAAAAAAAAGTGAAAAAAAAATGGAGAGTTGCGCAAAGCGATAGATAGGATGCGAACGCCAATAAAACTACCGCTCCAAGAAGCACGTCCCTCCTTCTTTAGTGCGTCCGACAGCGAGGGGTTGTGCGCGAGTGTGCGTGTGCAAGTGCCGCGAGTCGTGAGTCACGGTCACTCACGCTGACCAGCCCATGTGGTGCGCCGGTAATCGCGGCCATGTTACAGGTACACTCGGTACTCCTTTATTTGATCTGTGGTGAAATTTGGGCCGAATTACGGGGAAGATTTTAATTAAACCCGCCACGCAATATATTGAAAATCATCGCAAAAAATTCGGAAAATGCGAGTACTTTCAATTGCGGGTTGCCCAATCAATTACGTGCGTCCATTTCAGGGGTACTAACCCTGCGTCCATTCAGGGGTACTGAACGGGGTATGCAACTCTCGATTCCTGATTTACCACGGTCCCGGGGACTTGCATCCGGGGCAAAATGCACCAAAAATCACAAAAAAAAATTATTTTGCATTATTTTCGGCTCCCGCCAAATTATTTGGCTCCCGCCAAAAATAGGCCGCGGACAAAGGCCCAGCAGCCATAACAGGTTGTGCCAATCCAAAAAACTCTTGTTTTGTGCAGTAGACGACTGCTTTACAAGTCAACTGACGGCGGATGGGGTTTACCTTAATTGTCGTTAAAAAGTTATACGGGCCCGAAAAGGAGGAAAAATTACGCGATTTCCACGAAAGGTCAGCTTTTGAAAATTCGCCAAAGGACTCGAAAATTCGGGGGGAACCGGTTTTTAGTTTGGAGGTGTTCCGGGGACACCGGAGACGTGGGGGCAACTCTTATTTCATTTCCCCCGAATTTTCGAGTCTTAGCACGAGGATGTTTTGGGAAGTAATGCTGCTTGTGGCTTGCTAAGTATCAGAACCATCACCGAATTTGTTGCAATCAGTGAAGTTTTCAGTTCCACACTCCCAAAGCCTGCATGTCCACGCGTACAAACTATGCCAAGT